>LBNU01007772.1:20510-37909 GCA_014162995.1 Artemisia annua
TGGTTTGGTTGAATCGGGTTGTTGGGATCAAGGATGTTACCACCTTCCATGATGGCGGATGGTAAAGATTACGAACAAAAATACGAAGAAAAAGATAGACTAAAGAAAACCTAGAAAAAGAAAATAAAAATCTCACTAGAAAGGATTCTAGCGAGTAGACCTAAAGAAATAAAAATTCTACCTAAACAATAACTATTCCCCAGCAGCGGCGCCAAAAACTTGATGCGTGGTTTTGCGACCTTACAACAGGTTTTACCTCTCGAGGGATCTCGAGAGGCTTACAACCCCACCAGGCAGTATACCTGACCGATGTAGTATAGGATAGTGGTAAGTACGGGGGATTAATCGTTCTCTCACAGGGAATAGTGTTCGTTAGGATAGAATAGCTAATCTAATAGGTCTAAGGGTGGAAGGAAGATTCTTTTTGTATTTTTATATTTTTATGAAAGCAATTAAAATCTGGGTTTTTGGAAGAAGGGCGGAATTAGTTGTTAATCAAATAACCCAAGTTTACTACTTATGCAAATTAAAATAAATAAATATCTAAACTATTGTGGTTGTGAAAACAATATGGAGAAAATTGTGTTTACTTAGATTTCATTACTCCCTAACTATCTTTTACCTGTTAATTGATATGTGTGTTACTTGTGTGGATGAAGGGTGTATTCCTAATAACTCATGGAGTGGCATACATATCTCTCCAATTCTATGAGCTCTTATCTCCTCCTAGGCCATGCACGGCACAACCATAGGGATCGTAAACAGTTGCTCATGCGTTAAATACTACCTTAATAGCCTAGTATGCCTCGACTACATGTTTCCCAAGACGTTCAAGCACGTTACCATAAAGGAGGTTGGCCAGTTTTCTTGAGCCTAACATCGATGAAACAATCATCCCAACAAACAACAACACACACCAATCAACCAATAATTAATAGTTAGGTTTCATTAGATCTAAGCAAACACTAGAGAATTTAGCTACTCATGTTAATTGAAAGATAAGCAAGATAGATAGACAACCAACAAATAGACATATTGATTGAATTAAAGTGAATACTTATCTTTAATTAAGCACTAGGGTTCCAAGCGTTGGAAACCCTAAAAGTCACAGAAAATTCTTCTTTAGGGTTTGCCTAAAAGTTCTCCACAAAGTTCCACACATAATGAATGAAAATTTGGAAAATATATATAGAAAATAAGTTCGGACGGCGTCAGCTTATAGGGCCTGACGCCGTCAGCTCGCCGCCATTAGGGTTCTCGGATGGCCTAGATCCATTTGGGACGTGGTCAGCTTGTAAAACTCTCTGGGCCGTCTCTCTTTAACTTAACACGTGACGGCCTACATCTTCTAACACCTGACGCCGTCAGGTGTAAATTCTTGAAATCTTTCTGGCCTGTCGTTTGATAATTGAATTCCACTCTTTTGTCATCCTTACTGACGGCGTCACCTTGTGACTCCTGACGCCGTCAGGTTGTAATTTCCAGCTTCTTTGAGACTTTGTCGTTTTCTTCACTTTTATGCTCCAAAAACGTTCAAATGTGCATGTTTTCCAGAATTCCTCTCAAAAGTACCTAAAATGACAAAAGGAACGATTTAGGGCAATATTTGATCACATTTATACGAATTAGGGCTTAAATGACCCACTAAAAGCGTAACACTTTTCGTCTCATCAGGTGAGATCGATATAGAACTTATATTTACTATAGAACCAATGAATCAATCATAGCCATCCATTATTTATCTAAATTAATAAAAAACCAGTTTCCACTTTTTTTTAAACAACATATCTTGCAAACGTCAAATCTTCAAGCTACAAAAAATACACCACCGCGACGAGAATTAAATTATCTTTCAATAGATATGCATTGTTATATACTTTTGACGAACTTTTTTTTCGACGAACTTTTTCTTTTTAAATTTCCGGCCAGAAAAATCACATGTGATTCCTAAGAATCACATATGATTTGATTTTTACAAATCACATATGATTGATTTTAACGAATCATATGTGATTTTTCTGGGCGGAAATTTTGAAAAGAAAAAAGTTCGTCAAAAAAAAAGTTCGTCGAAAGTATATAACAATGCATATCTATAGAAAGATGAAGTGAGATCCTTGCAAAACATGTATCCTTTAAAAAACAAATAAGCCAATCTCAACCATTCATCCACCTTTCATCTAATGGCTTAGATCAAAACAAAAAATAACAAAGGGAGGGCAAAATTGGCATTTTAGCTCATTTAATATAAAAACCCACTTTCCACTTTTTTTTGAAAAACAACATATCTTGCAAACGGTAAATCTTCAAGCTACGAAAAATACACCATCGCGACGAGAATTAAATCATCTTTCTATAGATATGCATTGTTATATACTTTCGACGAACTTTTTTTCAAAATTTTCATCCAGAAAAATCCCACGGGATTCGTAAAAAAAATCCCATGGTATTCGTAAAAAGACGATTTTTTTTTTAAATTTCCTTCCAGAAAAATCCCACGAGATTCGTAAAGAAATCCCACTGGATTCATAAAAAGACGAACTTTCTTTTTTTAAAATTTTCATCCAGAAAAATCCCACGGGATTCGTAAAAAAATCACTTGTGATTTGTTATTTTTAAAAAATCACAAGTGATTTGTAAAAAATGAGTAAATCACTGTTTTTGAGTTTTACACTTTTATGTCACAGCTTTTAAAGAGTAGATGTTTTTTTATATGATTGTTGAAATGCGCTTTTGGAATCTCTTTATTAAAAAGTTGTATGTTGTTATACAGAATCACATTTGATTCTCTCTTATCCCTTGGGATTCATACAGAATCTCATGGGATTTAATAAAGATACATGACGAGTATTTTTTATGTGATTCATAGAGAATCCCATGGGATTCTGTATGAATCACATGGGATTCTGTATGAATCCCATGGGATTTTCATTTTGCTTTATATAAACTGTAAGTACAAAATCACATGAGATTCTGTATGAATCTCAAGGGATTCTGTATGAAATCAGATGGGATTCTGTATGATTTATTTTATTGATAAATCACAAAGGATTTTGTATGAAATCACATGGGATTAGGGATGAATCTCAAGATCAAAGAATCCCATGGGATTCTGTATGAATCACAAAGGATTCGTCAAAGGATCACATGGGATTCTGTATGAATCACATGTGATTTCACAAGTCACATGTGATTTTAGCCGACTCGAAAGGTCGACTCGGAAACACAGCTTACAAAAAAAAATCACATGTGATTTCACAAGTCACATACGATCTTCAAAGCAATAAATCACATGTGATTCACTTTAAAAAAATTATTTACGGTAAAATCACATGTGATTTGAGGTAAATCACATGTGATTTGCGGTAAATTAGTGTTTGCCCATCATTAATAAAGTCATCAAATAAGTTTGAACTATACTACATTTTGTACACTATAATAATGTTTTATTACCTAATTATCACGAATTAATGATATACATGCACTTTTACAGTATTTAATTGGATAAGGTTAAATGTAATACTTGGCCCTTGTGTTACACAAGTCTAAAAGCCTACTCAAATTAAAAGGCAGCCAAAATTCTTTATGTTATACGTGGCCCTTTTGTTACCTAGTATATACGGAGTAAAACTTACACAAACTATAGGCAAGCCAAAAGATCAATATAAAACTAATATTTGCCATAAAAATAATGAAATAATCCTAGCTATTCATTTTTTTTTATCAAAATAAAAAAAAAATAAACTTTCACCTCTTTTTAAAAATTAAATATCTCGCAAACCGTTAATCGTTCCGCGAAAAAAATCATACCATCGCGACGAGAATTAAATTATTTTTCTATAGATATGCATTATTATATATACTTTCGACGATTTTTTTTTTCGACAAACTTTTTTTTTTCAAAATTTACGCCAAGGAAAATCATATGTGATTTGTAAAAATCACATGTGATTCGTTAAAATCAAATCATATGTGATTTGTAAAAATCAAATCATATGTGATTTTTAGGAATCTACTGTGATTTTTAGAAATTACATGTGATTTTTCTGGGTGGAAATTAAAAAAAAAAAAAAAAAAAAAAAAATCGTCGAAAGTATATAGCAATGCATATCTAATGAAAGATAATTTAATTCTTGTCTCGATGGTGTATTTTTTGTAGCTTGAAGATTTACCGTTTGCAAGATATGTTGTTTTAAAAAAAAGATGAAAAATGATTTTTTATTAATTTAGATAAAAAAAAAATAGATGGCTATGATTGGTTAATTGCTTATATGGCAAATATGAGTTTTATATTAATCTCACTTCATGAGTTCTATATTAATATTTTGCCATTCCGCCTATTTGTTTTTTATGAGGTATCAATAGATTGCAAAAGTTTTATACGGAGTAAATCTTAATAGACCTATAGACCTACGCACCAGGCTTTGGCAAACTAACGTAATCTGTCTTTAGGATTTAAGAAAATAGTTTTCAATCTGTTTCATACAAAATATGTACCGCCATTTCCATTAAGACAAATAAAATACATGAATCATGACGAACCATGGAAGTCTCGGAGGGTCACTCTCAACTTCATTATATAGGGTTTACTTTAATAAACCTTTTTAATGAGCATACTTAATTATGTTTGTTTGGTGCATAGATCATAAAAATTAATTGATCAAGTAATTAATAATAGTGTTTAATTAAGCTTATCTCATCTTATCAAGTACGTTAATAATGGAATGAAGTCAACCTACAGTGATATAATTGCATGTTAGTTTCGTCTTAACTTTTAATATCACATATAAGTTTTCTTGGCCAATGAGTTTAAGGTCAAACCTGTTTCCAGAAGTTCTAATTACTACCGAATTATTTTTATGGGGTGCGGTTTGATGTCTATTTAAATTGGAAGTTGGGTGTTAAAAGGCCATTTTCATGCACCAAATTATAACGAATATCAACTAATCATTCGTTAAATCACTGTTGTGCTTGTTGACTTAAATTATACTCTAGAAGGGAATGTATTAAACTAGTTAATACAGTACTGACTACTGATAGGTGGATATCATTTCCACTGTTATTCTTAAGATGTAAGTCCAACCAAAGCTTCTTAGTAGGTTAAAGTGGAAGATTTCAAGAAAAATAACTAAGGTTTGGCTTTGTGAAAAATCATGATTGCTTACTATAGTTTTAACCGGTACAAACATAATTATTTGTTTATTTACTTTTATCTAACTCACCCGACGATTAAATTTCTTAGGAAAGAGATCGATCTTGCAACTTCAACTCTTGGTGTGCAGAATTGCAAGTAAGTCTGAATAACAATAAATATCAATACTTGTTGATGCATAATCTGGCGCGGGCTGGATTTGACGACTCTCCCTGGGCCGTTCGTCGTCTTCTCGAGCCCTGGGTAGACCTGTCAACAAAGAGAAGCCGTTAGGAGTGGACCCGAGGCCGTAGCTCCGGGATCCACCTCCGACGATCAAGTTAGTATCGATGCGGTATAGCATACAAGAATTAGGTTTATAGTAATCTGTTGTGTTCTGCGAAGAAGGGAATCACAGCCCTATATTTATAGGGCATGGATAGGGTTTAGGTGTAGAGTGGGCCGCTGTCTGCCGGACCTGGCCCATTCCAGACTAAACGTCCACAAGCCCCCCAAGTCTAGTGTGACATAGTGCATGGCTATGTTATGCTAGACTTAGGTTCTGTTCATGGCCGCGTAGGCCCAATCAACCATGACGGCATGGCCCATGTGTGCGCAACTCAGGTGTGCACATAGGACGGACTATACTGCGCAGCCCAAATGCGACAGTGCGCACTGGTTGTCTCAGAGGCGCAGTCCTGTTTAGCCCATTAGACTATATCCGAATCCGCGACCTTGTAGGCGCGTCCGTGTTGACCATGTTCCATCCTGAGTAACACCCGTTCTTACATGACGGGAAGGGATGCGCATATGCTAGGTTTCCCGCCACATTGTGACAGTAAAGACCCCGTAAGAAGAACACGTAGTTCTATAGTTGGGTAACACTGACATTGNTGGTTGTCTCAGAGGCGCAGTCCTGTTTAGCCCATTAGACTATATCCGAATCCGCGACCTTGTAGGCGCGTCCGTGTTGACCATGTTCCATCCTGAGTAACACCCGTTCTTACATGACGGGAAGGGATGCGCATATGCTAGGTTTCCCGCCACATTGTGACAGTAAAGACCCCGTAAGAAGAACACGTAGTTCTATAGTTGGGTAACACTGACATTGCGATTGTGAAAGTCTCACAATGGTGAAGGTGGATCTCGTATGCTGCATCCTAGGTAATGGCGTACCTTTTGTACCAGTAGCAATGCAGCAAATGCGACAGAAGACGTGCTTCTGTGGCAGAAGTGCGCGCTGTGCGCGACAAGGAGGTGCGAACATTACATCCGTCTTTACAACCGACAGAGGACGTCTCCCCTGCGGCAAGATGGTGCGAATATTTAAATCCGTCTTTGTACCGGGCTTGCAATACCTTTTACGTACGATCTGCTTCCAAATATACCTGAGTGACGCGTACGGAAACAGTGGTATTATATACCCTGGTAGCCCCCCAAGTTTGATGGTGCTACTCTTGTAGGAGCATTAAACTTAGTTATTCAAATCCTGAAAAACACTTAATGCAAATACTAAAAGTATATGCCGCGAATCGCAACATATAAAACCTAATAAAGTAAAAGATTAGCGTGAAGCAATATATAACACATAGCATGTGAAATTAACACATAAGAGAAGTAGTAGTGCGAATTACACCTATCGTGAGGTTTTACAAACTACATAAATAATGAATTGTTGTTTCAATCGCACCGTGACCGTGACCAATAGTTTCAATTGCACGCACAGACGCAGATGGATGTATCGTGACCACGTAGACCCGAACGTTTGTGGATGATCGCAGATGAACATAACATGACCACGGCTTTTGTCCAGTGCGCTCATGGCGATTGACTAGCATCGTGGTGCCTGTTCAATAGCACGTAGCTAATCTGCGAAGATGTCCAAACGCACGGCCTAACGCGGGTAGACTTATCTTGCCTGCGTCGTGCAAACAAGCATACCAACCGTAAAAAACATTATGTGCGCTTATTAATTCGCGGCGAAAAGATAAAGTAGGTCCGATCATGCGGACTTAGCGCGACTATAGATAAAATCGTGTTTACCAAGTTAAAAGATTTACATAAAATCTTATGAATACTTAAAAGATAATTAGTTACACTTTTTGTTCGAGGTTTGATCACTTGGGTCAAATTTTAATACGAATATACAATGACAAATAAACAATTTTATAATTAGTTTTGTTTATTATTCATTATTATTAGATTCGATTATTCGTAAGAATATATTCGAATTACTTAGACTCAAACAAACTAATACCGTGTTTATAAAAGTGAGGATCACATATTATATATACCGACTTTTTGAGAGAGCAGTGGTGTGAGAGCACGAAACTTGTCGCAGTCAGGTCCCACGGATGGCGCCACTTGTTGATGCATAATCTGGCGCGGGCTGGATTTGACGACTCTCCCTGGGCCGTTCGTCGTCTTCTCGAGCCCTGGGTAGACCTGCAACAAAGAGAACCCGTTAGGAGTGGATCCGAGGCCGTAGCCCCGGGATCCACCTCCGACGGTCAAGTTAGTATCGATGCGGTATAACATACAAGAATTAGGTTTATAGTAACCTGTTGTGTTCTGCGAAGAAGAGAATCCCAGCCCTATATTTATAGGGTATGGAATAGGGTTTAGGTGTAGAGTGGGCCACTGTCTGCCGGGCCTGGCCCATTCCAGATTATACGTCCACAACTCTTGGTGTGCAGAATTGCAAGTAAGTCTGAATAACAATAAATATCAATACTTGACGTATACCAAACAATCCTATGCCTACACAATGCAATTTTGATTCATGTGGTATTGACCTCCAGTCCTCGAAATGCCAAATTTGTAGGGATGAGCAAACAAAACCGAAACCGAACCGAAAACCGAAAAAACCGAAACGAAATAACCGATCGAAACTAAAAACCGATGGTTCGGTTTTTAATTTTTCAAAAACCGAAAAGTACGGTTCGGTTTCGGTTTTCATCCAAAAACCGAACCGTAAAAACCGAACCGAACCGATTTTATTATATAATTATACATAATTAATATAATATGAATAAATAACTAAATAAATGAAATTTATAAATTTATATTCATTTTGTGGGTAGATTTATAATATATTTATCTTAATGTTTATGTTTATATGCGTGTTTGTCGTGTCGTGCGTTTACTTGAGAATATTTCAATAAAGATGTGACGATGATCATACTACTTTTATGTTCACTTGCAGGTGTGTCTCATCTATATGTGTATAATTATAGAACTATGCAATAAACATTATTATGCTTATATTGACAAAAAAAAAAAAGGAAATAACAATAACCAATTTTCTATATAATACAAGTTTGTTGGTATAAATTTACCATGCCCATATATAAACGGTTAGAAACCAAAAAACCGAACCGAAACCGATAATAAACCGAAAAAACCGAACCGCCAAAAACTGAACGGTTTCGGTTTTGGGTTCTATAAAAACCGAACATTTCGGTTCGGTTTCGGTTTTAGCCGAAAACCGAACCAAACCGAACCGTGCACACCCCTACAAATTTGCATGAAGACCTAGAAATTATGGAGCATTAATCTCTTTATCTCTTTCCTGACCTGTTGCCAAAGCTTTGTGGATAGTTATGCACCAGGCAGTTTTAAGTATCTTGTTGAACAATGTAAACTCATAGAATATCATCTATTATTCATGCAATATACAGATACAAGAACATCATGAAATTAAACTCTAATGGACCCGAAGCTCACAAATGGACTTAGATCAAGTGATCAACTATTCTATCGTCTAACAATCCCCGTAGTCCAAACGGCAACATGCGAATAGAAAAATAAAAAAATCAAAGCAATAATTAATTAATCGATGAAGAAATAAGCAAAAGCAAGATGCAAAGGCAAATATGGTCGTTGGCTGACAACAACATCTTTTACCCTTTTTTTTCCTTTCCCATTTTGGAAACAGACGGCATCCGGCGGTGCATCTAGTCGCCGGATGTGGTGATCTTAGTTGCGTTTTGTGCATAATTTGAAATTAAAGAAAATGGCACTAACAGTGCTATTTAACTGGAAATGCTAAACATTATAACCAAAAACACTAATCATGTAATGTTTTTGCCCAAAGTTGTAGCTTTCTATCGTTTTTTAAGAGGATAAAGTGGCTCATGACAGCTGATGACTATGTTTAGAGAAGGTGACTTCACGGGGTGGCATAAACGTAGCTGCTCATAATGGTTGACTAAATCTGAAGATCAAACCCGCTTTGATACCATAATATAAACTCAAAAGTATTATCTATTGTTTATGCAACAAACAAATACAAGTATACCATGAAACCTTAATGGGCCAACCACACTATATATCTTTAGGGCTTCTTGATTGACCCAGAAACAGTCAACTAAAGTCAACCAAGGATTTGGTCAACAAAAGTCAAGCCATTTAAGGCTCAATGCAATGATCCAAGGAGTATAGGGGTTCTTCCCGGGTCGTTATGTCCCGACGAAGCGTGAAATTGTATCGAAAACGATAATGAGATCAAGTGATTATAAAACGATGATTGGAAAAAGAGATTGATTGGAATTAAACTACGAAATTATAAATGAAAATGATAAATAAACACTACAAACAATTACTGGAAAACTGGAAACGTTTACAAATCTAAAAATGTACGTTACGTTTAATTAAAACGTCTACGTACGAAAATAAAAGTGAAAATAGAAATCTACAAACACCTAGATGATGAAAAACATATTTTTACAATCTAAATGATAAAAGAAAATTTTAAGAAAAAGAAAAATATTTTTTAAATTTTTTAATTATTTAATATTAATTAATTACTAATTACTAATTAAGCTAATTTAAATTAAAATAAATACTAAACTAATTTATAAAATTACCAAACTTTTTCTAAAACTATTTAACAATTACAGAAGTCCTAAAAAATTATAAAAAGTTCCTAAACTTTATAAATAAACTATTTTAGATTTAATTTACTTAATTATCAATTAAAAACTAATTAAACTAAATTAATTAAGAAAAATAGCAAATGAACAGTAACAATGAGAAAACTATTTTCTAAAAATACTATATAATTAATAAAAGCTAGAAAAAATATAAAAAGATGCTAGAGATTAAAATTAAACACTAAATAATTTTCTTTTTTGATTTTTCAATTAAAACTAATTAAACTACTTTTAATTACTAGAATTACCAAATGAAAAGATAAAATCATGAAAATTTTTACACAAACACTATTTAATACCAGGAACCTAGGAAAAATATGAAAACTACTAAATGTTTAAAAAAAAAAAATAGAAAATAAATTAAAAAGATAAATTCTATTAAATAGAAGCTATCACTAGAAATTAAAATGATGATTTTTGGTTTTTCTTTTTACCAAGCTATTAAACAACTGAAAGTGGGAAACTTTTGTGAAAACAACTATTTTAAAACTCAAAATTAAGCTTAATGCAAGCTATTGACTTCAACAGTGAGCTTTTTAAGGCTTAAGTGAAATTTCAATGAAGAAAAAGCTTTCCAATAAACTAAGGACTGGACAAATGGTAGAATAAGCTGAAAGTTAATGAAACAAACCAAGAATTAAGCTACAACAAACAATCACACTCACAGAATGAAGTTCAAGATCTCAGATAAGCTTGTGCTTAATCTGTTAGCCAGACAGGCTCTTAAGGCCAATAGAAGGCTTGATTAAGCCCTCTTAAAAAGCTCAAAACCCAAAAGTAGGCCTGGAACTGGAAAGATAGTACTACTAGCTCCCAAAGAAACCAAATTCCATACCAAAAGACCAAGTAATCAACTCACAATGAACGTATGAAGATCACTGTGTGGCCAGGATATGTACAGAAGTTAGATGAAATGAGCATGTAACACAATAAGCACAAGGGTAAAAATTAACACACAATCAGTCACATTCAATCATAACCAACATAATATGACTAAAAATAACAATCATACAGGCTTATGATATCAAAAAACTCAGATTTTATGCTGATGCAAACAGCAGCAATGGGGCTAATTAAGGGGCAAAATAAGCAAACCAAATAAGCACTTAATATCCAACAAATGGTAAATGCAACAAGACAACCTAAGTGGGATCACAAAGCACTAAAAATCAAGCAAAATGGCCAAAGGATGAGTGAAATGTGGGCAAAAGAAAATTGGCTTAAGCTGTGATACAGAGCACTTATCCAGAAAAGTGCTCAAAGAAAAGCAGTTAATAAGCAATTAAACAAGCCAACAAAAAATCAACAAAAATACTACAGCAATATAACCAGCCAAATAACATTATTCCAAAAGCAAAGACCATGAAACTCAATAATAAGTCCTAGAGAGAATTCCAAAGTTTATTCAAAAAGTTTTTTTTTTTGCACAATTGACTTTTTGATAAAAACTAGAAAGTTGACTTTGGTGAACTTTGATTAGGTCTAATTAACTAGAAATGATGTATTAATCTATTATGAGACTTAAATAAGCTAAGTTAACCACTTATGAACCATTATGCATGATTATGTAACTCAAAACTCAACAGTGAGACTGCTAAGGGATTTAGAAGAGAGTTTTGACTTTTTTCAAACTAACACTGGACTTTATGACATAACTCAGCTAAAATAACCTAAAGGAACATATAACAAACAAAGATAACAACACAAATACCTTAGATCACAGAGATATTAGTTAAACCAAACACCCCTTTACAATCTTGAAAAGGATATTTTCAAAGCAATTTAAGATTTTGGACCTAGAAACTGATTCACACAGGCATGTAGTGATATAAAAAAACTATTTTAAGCATAAGAACACATGTTATAACAACTAGGTTCCATTTATCATCATTTACCCATTTTCACAATTGAAGGTGAAAAGAACCTGAGCAAACAGGAAACTAATGAACAAAATTGAAACATTAAGTAATCATTTAACTAATAAACACCAAACAAGCATACAAGACACAGAAAGAAGCTATGAGAAGCAATGCTACAGTGAAATTCAAAGATGGAACTAAAATCTTACAAGGCTTTCCAGTTTAGAACTCAGAATAAAGTACCAAATACCACACCTATTAGCTTCCCATGAAGCTACTAACCCACTGCCATCCCAAATACACAGTGCTCCATGCCATCTTCTTCAATCTTCACTGATTTTTATTTTTAAACCTATTTTTTTTTTTATTTTTTTTTTATTTTGTGTTTTTAAACTAAAACCCTTTTAGATGTTTCCTAAGCTTTGAAAAGCTTATAAACAAGCTTAAATGAGCCAGAATACACTCTAAACAACAACTTCTAACAACATTATAATGAAATTGAAATTTCCATTAAAAATTGCATAAACTGAATTACAAAAGGATACTTGAAATTATGATTGAAAAAAGGTACAATTACACTTAGAGTACTGAATGAACCCTCTTGAAGCTAAATATTACAACTGGAAAGTTAAAATTTATAAAAACGACATAAAAAAAACTAAGTAAAAAACTCTCCTCTCTCCACAGCTTCTCTCCTCCTTTTATATCCTCAAATTAGGGTTTAGGAGGTGCTCTTTGTCTTTTCCCAGCAGCAATATGGACCATAGGATGAAAGGAATTTAATCTTGACCGTTTGAGCAATTTGGCGCCAAAAAGTATAACTGCCCAAAAAGTTCTTGAGTGTTAGGTTAGAGAAGCAATAAATGTTTCTTGGACCTTGTGGAGGCTGAGGGAACATGTTATGGTGAAGTTGAGGTGGAAGGATGGAGGTGTACAGTGGAGAGTACCAGGCACGTGGGGAAGGTGAAAAGGGGGGGGGAGAGGTTTGACCGTTTGGATTGACCGGGGTTTAATAAACGGGGTGGGATTTTTATAAAAAGGGTTTTGGGCTGGGGTGGAATTGGGCCAGGAGTTATAAGGGTGGAAAGTTGGGCTGGTTTGTGAAGTGGGTTAGATTGGGTTGGATTTGGTAATAAAATTGGTAAAGGGTCCGTTTGGTTTGGTGGTAATCACAAGGACCAATTATGCAATTTGTTCAAACTGTAGGGACTGAATTTGCACGAATTTCAAAGTAACCATGAGGACCAAACTTGCCAACTTCCAATAGAACAAGGACCAAAATTCCATTTTTGCACTTTAAAAATACCCAAGGACCATTTCTGTAATTTTCCCAAAGTTCAGGGACCAAAACTGCCAATTTTCCAAATTTGGATTCAAGGACCTATTTTGACAACTTAAAACATTTCAAGGACCTTGAATGATAAAACCCCACATTTTTAAACTCAAGGGACTATTTTTGCCAAACTTAGAAAGTTGGGGGACTGAAACTGCCAATTCTGCAAACTTTGCTCATTTTTCATTTGTTTTTAAACATTTTGCATTTGAGACACATAAAACACGATCCTTGGATATTTTCATCATTTTGATGTGATTTTGCGTGTTTTCAGATGTTTTGCGTTTCAGAATTGACCAAAAATGATGAGTGTTTGAGCACTCATCACTTCTCTACCAAACCATCTAAATGAAGCTAAAAGAAACGTTTGGGAGTGGCTATTCACACGACTATATGTTGCATATGGGCACAAGGTAGTAAGTAATGTTAATTTCAAGCTTGTTCCGAGTACTGGCATATTTATTGAGGCAATCATTTGGTCTATTTTTATGGTTTAAATAGGTTTCATAATACGTCCTTAAATTGGTTTAGGTCGGATATTATACCATCAACTTGCATGCAAACCTCCGACTTAATTATCTTCTAGCTTGTTTCTGGTTTTAAATATAACCGTCGTCAAATAAATAGGACTTCACTTCTTTATATTACACTTGCACCGTTCACAAATGCTAACTACTACTATTATCTTGCATGCTTGAAATAAGTTTGCATCATATGTTTTTGAGTTAACTATATTTTGGTCCTTGAGGTTTGCCGGGTATTTCCTTTTTTGTCCAATTTTTAAAAAGTATCGGATCATATCTAAAAATGAAACACCCGTTTCGGGTTTGGTCCACATCCACTAACACCGCTAGTTTGACTTTCTTTGACAGTTAAATGTTAGGATATTTTAGTTATTCCGCACAACAACTTATCATAACTCTCTCTTAACACAAACACAAACAAAAACAAAAACACACATATCCACCTTTCCCTACCACAACCCATATCATCTTCTTTATATCATCATCATCATAATCCCACATAACAACATTCATCCCTATATTAAAAATCCATTTATTTTAACCATTTACATACAAAATCATAACCAACCACAGATACAAAAACCAACAAAAACCGCTCTCATATACTATCTCACCCTCTTTCCTCACCATGTTAATTAACCGGCCAACACCATCATCTCCACTTCCTAAAAGCACCACGTCACCGAATCATCCCTCGTGGTGGTCGTTTTCAATCACATCTTGAAAACCGTTGTCACAACCTCTAGATCTGTTGGGTCTTAACTTGGTCATGTGGTGGTGGTTTCGTCTTTTAGGAGCAGCGGTAAGGCTTTTTCTGTATGTGGTGTTACTGGTGTTTGGTTTCTGATAGCGTATAGGATCTTCAGCCCAATTGACTAAAGTCACATACGCTTTAAACATGCCCAACAACAATCGCAAATCATTGTAACATGCCTGGGAGTTGAGCTCCTAAGCCAGGCTCAAAGGTCTTGAGAACACTAACAGATAACGACATGACTGGGTACATCCCCCAGGACCATTGCAACAAGCCGATACGTGTCACTACCTCATTAGCTCAGAGGTAGTGCTGCAATTGTGCATTGATCATTCCATGCACCTAACTAGACCAAGGATGATATGCCACATGTCATCCTTGTCTACCCCATTGGATGTCCACCACATGGACTATCCTCAAACCATTGATGGACTTCCATGGAAACGCAAAACCCTAGGACCATACCTATAAATAGTTAGTTCATTCCTACGAATGAACCAACCTAACTCACATAGTGAATTCACACATTCACACCTTAGCTACACCATGAGTGTTACCCCAGCTCGTAACTTCGGTCACATCTTGGGGTCCTTACTAAACATGAAAAACCAAAGGTTAACTACCTTCACCCCTAATACATACATTACGTAAATATTTTCCGTCAAAATTAGGGTAGCTTTTTGGTTTAATTGTAATAATAATAATAAGATGAAGAAGAAAAAGAAAGAATGAGGTTATTTCATTCATCTCATTATTAAAACGAGGTTATTTTAGTCATTTCAGAGTGCATAACTGGTCAACCTAACAGTCAATGAAAAATGGACCGAACCCGAAATGGGTGTTTCATTTTTGGACAGGATCCGATATTTTTTTGAAAATTTGGACTGAAATTGAAATACACGTCAAACCACAAAGATCAAAAATGTAGTTAACTCAATATTTTTTCTAACAATCTCATTGACTCCTCCCAAACTAACCAGTCAACCAGGTGTAGTCAACTAAGTCAAATGAGGGAGAGGGTGATCAATTAATGATCCGGTGTAAGCACAGTGTATTCCCGGGTCGTTATATCCCGACGAGATTTAAATTGTATTTTTGAAAACGTTTTGGGAAGAGTGATCAGGAATAGTAACCAGATTAAGATTTTTATTGGATTTTACACTAATGATTGCTTGGAATGATAATAAACAGTATTAACAAACACAGATTTACAATTAATCCTAAAAATCTAAATGCGAGCTGAAAAAGTGGAAATATGCAAAATTAAACTACAGGGGGTGAAAATGCAACTTTTTCAAACTTAAAATGAAAATAAAATTAAGTGAAAAAGAAAATTATTATTTTTGATTATTTTAATATTTAAATATTAATTAATTAATAAAACTATTTAAAAACTTGATTAAAACTAATTTATAACAAATCTAAAAAGGATTAAGATTACAAATTACACTAAAAATTTGCAAAATTAATTTCTGAAAATCTAGAATGACTTAAAAGATATATAAAAATTAAGAATAACTATTTTTGTCTTTTTGTGGAACTTTTATAATTTAAAAACTTAATTAATGNGATGACTTGATCGGCACAGATCTTGAATAAGTAGGGGTCGTCCCAGAAATATTGTTTAACATCCTTGAAGAACTTATTCTTCTGTTGGGACGACATCCCTTTCACCACAAAGTTCCCCGCATGGTAATTTGCAAAATCGGCAAACCATGGGGTGGTAGAATCTCCACGAAAAGCAACCGCATTTAGTGTCTCGAGAGGAAATGTTTCATTTATTTCCTTTTTCTCGAGAACATCTTGGTGTGGGTTCTCTAATCGGGACAGATGATCAGCAGCTAGGTTCTCAGCTCCTTTTTTATCACGTATAACGATATCAAATTCTTGTAGGAGGAGAACCCAACGAAGCAATCTCGGCTTTGCATCTTGTTTTGCAAAGAGGTATTTTAAAGCCGAGTGGTCCGTATACACTACACATTTGGTCAAGATCAAATATGGCCGAAACTTTTCAAAGGCATACACCACGGCTAATAATTCTTTTTCCGTAGTGGTGTAATGCGTTTGAGCCTCGGTCATTGTTTTACTTGCATAGTGTATTGGCTGAAAATGTTTGGTTTTGCGTTGCCCCAGGACTGCACCGATAGCAAAATCACTTGCATCGCACATGAGCTCAAATGGCAAGTCCCAATCGAGGGCAACAAGAATCGGTGCCTCAGTAAGCTTTTCTTTAATGTTTCAAAAGCTTCTATGCACTCGGGGGAGAAGATAAAAGGAGCATCCTTCTCAAGGAGATGGGTCATAGGCCGGGCGATTTTGGAAAAATCTTGAATAAATCTACGGTAAAATCCGGCATGACCCAAAAAACTCCTAATACCTTTGACGGTAGTGGGATGAGGTAATTTGGCAATGACATCAACCTTAGCTCTGTCAACCTCAATCCCGTTCTTGGAAATCTTATGGCCGAGGACAATGCCCTCTTTGACCATAAAGTGACTCTTCTCCCAATTTAGACACAAATTCGTATCTTCACAACGTTTTAACATGTTGTCTAAATGGGAGAGACATGATTGAAATGAATCCCCAATGACCGAGAAGTCATCCATGAAGACCTCCATAGTTCTTCCGATCATGTCGGAGAATATGGACATCATACACCTCTGAAATGTGCCCGGAGCATTGCATAAACCAAAAGGCATACGCTTATAAGCAAAAGTTCCGTAGGGGCACGTGAAGGTAGTTTTCTCTTGATCTTGTAGATCAATGGGGATCTGAAAATAACCCGAGAAACCATCAAGGAAACAATAATACTCGTTTCCTGCTAATCTCTCGAGCATCTGGTCCATGAAGGGTAGAGGAAAGTGGTC
>LBNU01007774.1:0-27313 GCA_014162995.1 Artemisia annua
ATCTTCACTACTTCACACCACTTCACTACTACACAACTTCTTCTCCCTACACAACTTCTACTTCTCCTAAACTACTTATTACAAGCACAACACAACTTTACAAATAATATTCACAATATACACAACTACACTACAATACTTCTTGAACTTTGTTGTTGAAGGAGTATTCTTCTTTTGCACTTAGGATGTGGATGGATGAGAAGGGATTGAATCACTTGTAACAAGGATTAATAATCTAATGATCAAAGGGTTTTAGAAGATGTTTAGGGAGATTAAGATCTGAAAATTTTCATGCATAAGGTGAGGAAAAATACCAGATTTAAGGTGGTATTTATAGGAGAAAATTCTGATAGATTCTGACAGAGGAGCGTGGCCGGTCCCCTTAATTCATGGCCGGTCCCCTTAATGTTAAGGGGGCCGCCCTGCTGTAATGGCCAGAAAATCTGTCATTTAGTGGGGAAAGTTTATTTGGTGAAAAACTAACTGATTTTGGTTAAAAATTTGAATTCATATATTTAGTATGATTAAAACATTTTTTTTATTACCAAAAGTGTTTTTCAAAAATATATAATATGTTTATATAATTAAATAAACTTTGTAATAATTAATTAAATACCCCTTTGATCATGAGATGTATTAAGCACTTGTTTATTTATACCTTAAGTGATTAAGTTGGATAAAATGATATAAACTAGCTTAATACTTGTTTACGTAGTAATCTTACGTTTAATGATTTTACATTTTAATTTAATGATTTTACATTTTGTGATCGTCAAAATGTAGAGATATCGAAAAATATAAACAACGTTTTTATGCATTATTTATGTCAACAGTTTCTTGTGTATTTGCAGAATTTATTACGGTAGACTAGTAGGCTTTATACTAATGATCACTTCGAGCACTAATTGTGAATTACTCGGAGGCTAGGCTCGGCTAGAGTACACCGGTAGTGACCATTTTATCCCTAAGCTTTTTAACCACCATATTAACAACGAAATGGTAAAATAGTCGTTGTGCATGAGCAAAAATATTTACAAAGGCCGAAATTAGAAATTTTTGATATATAATAATAAAAAAATGGCTACACAACACTCGAATAAGTGTCACGTTAGATACACTTTCTTGTAATTGCTTGTATAAAGTTTAATGTGTTTAAGGGTTTTTCTGTAGTATTATTAAACTTAGGCAGTTTTGAAATATAAAGTGAATGTTAAATTCAAAACGTGAAGAGCTTAGGGGTGCATTTGGTGTACATGTGGTATTAAAATTCGGGATTAATATGAATGTTTTTGATTATAGGTGAAAGAGAGATAGAGAGAGAATGTATATAATTATTTTTTTAAAATAATTTATAAATTGAATTTGTATTTAAAAAATATTGCCTAAAAGAAAATCAAAGAGAGAAAAAATGTACAAAAAAAAGAAAAGTACAAATATATGTGACTAAAAATTGAAGATGTGAGATGAGTCAGAAATCCCTGATAAACCCCACCATCTAGAGTGGTATGGGCTTTTAGGTTAAATCTATTATTAATGAGTGTGTAAATACTCATCATTTTTGTCTCATCTGAACTGCCAAAACATACAAAAACACCCAAATATGCATCAAAATACTGAAAATATCCCAGGGTTGTGTTTTATATGTTTTAAATGCAAAATGTTTGAAAACAAATGAAAAACGAACAAAGTTTGCACAATTAGCAGTTTCAGTCCCTCAACTTTTAAAACTTGTCAAATCTAGTCCCTAAGCATTAATTTTGAAAGAAAATTCAACCAAAGTCCTTAGAAAATCACAATTTGTCATAATTAGTCCTTTGATGAAAAGTTTCAAAAGTTTACAAGTTTAGTCCCTGAACTTTGCAAAATTGTCAAAAATAACCCCTGGAATTAAAATCTTTTGGAAAATTACAATTATGGTCCTTGTATTATGAAACTTTGGCAAAAATAATTTTTGGGTAAAAATTTTGGTGAAATTACAAGATTGGTCCCTGAAGTTTCAAGTTTGGCAGAAATGGTCACTGGAATTTCAAAAGTGGAAAAAGTCAACAATAGTCCTCACACTATTCATCCTTGGCAAGAATGGCCCCTTTGATAAGTTTGGAATGTTGTCAAACTCAAACCTTCAAAAATTCAGAAAATACACTTTTGGTCCTTGGGCTTACATTGCTACAAAACCAAACGGACACTTATTATTACTACTAATCCCAAACCCAAAAACCAAATAACCCAATCCAGTCCAAAACAAACACAACCCTTATAACCTTTGGCCCAAAACTTTCCCTGGCCCAAACCCCTAACCAGCCCACACCCTTTTTACAAATAAAACGGGGTCAAACAGTCAACCCCCTCCCTTTGGTCAAACAAGTCAAACAAACACCCTTCCCTCCCACCTTCTTCCCCAACTTGCCAGTCACCTCACCACCCCCTCCACTTGCTTCCACCGCCCAAATCCATCACATCTACCTAACAAAACAACTACAATTAATGCCACCACCCCCCAATTGTGCTCCCACAGTCCCAATTGGTAGTATTTTATTTTGGCGCCAAAACCACTCAATGGCCAAGATTAAATTTCCATCATCCAATGGCTCAGATTGAAAGTGGGAAATGCTCAGAGATCTTCCAAGAACCCTAGAAGACATTATAAATAGAAGAAGATGAAGCATTGAAGACTGTGTAGTCACTTAGTTAAATTTTCAATTCGAATTAATGTAATTTCAAATTCTAGTTGTTAGTTTTAATCAAAGAAGCTTGTAATCTGTTTCAAAGTTGTAATTTGATCTTTTGTTAATCAAAATTCCAAGTTCTAAGTTCAATTTCAGTTTCATCATTTCAAATTGCAAATTTCCTTTTTGGTTCTAATGGTGTTCTAAGTTTAAGGTTACTGTATCATAAGCTCACTTAGGTCATAATAAATCATAAGAAAACATAAAAAAGTAAAAAACTCAGAAAACAAAATCATCACAGGGTACCTTTGCATTGGACTGTGGAAAGCTTTGGAAGTTGCCTACAATGGAGGGGCAAGATGGACTTTACCAGCTTATTCTCTGAATAAGCTGGAGCTTGTTGAGCATAAAGATACTCTAGTAAAGCTAGAGTTAAGGTTTTCTACTTTCAAGTTTTAAAAATTCCAAATTTTAGTGTAATTTTCCCTTTTACTGTATTAGTGCTTATTATTGCTTATCTCTGTGTTTTTTGTGCTTAATTGGTTTACTTTAGTCATAATATAGCTTAATATTAAGTCCTTAGTTGTTAAAATCATCTGTGTGAACAAATTTCATTTTCATGTCAAAAGTAAAAATTGTGGTTTAAGAGTATTGGTTGATATTCTCTGTGAATTTGAGCTTAAATTGCCTTATTACATCACCATAAGTCATCCTGAATCAGTGTCATGGTCTTAATCCAACTCTTGTTTTGAAATTATAAAATCTGTTTTCAAAAAGGCCTTGTTTGGATTTGCTGTCATAATTGTGATCCAGTGTGTTTGTGTTGTTGTTGTTGCTTGGTACATGTCACTTAGGTTCAAACTAGCTCAGAATAATCATAAAATCCAATGGTCATTTGATAAAAAGTCAAAATCCTTTTTAATCTCACCTTAGTGATAATCTGTCAAAAGTGTTAAGTCCAAATCTCATCAAATCTTTTCATAAGTGGTTATTATAGCATAAGTTAGTCTTAACATAACCTAATTCAACATAATCAGTCAAAAAATCAAGATCAAAGTTCAAATAAGTCAACTTAGGTGTTCATTAAAAAATTCAAAAAATTTCAAGTCTGTCAAATTGTGCAAATCTCCCAGATCTTGCACAAGGTTCAAAACAGTTTGGAAATCCAAACCAATTGTTGATTTGTGTTGTCTTGTTGGTTGTTTACATTTTCCAAAAAGAAAATTCCATTTTGGAATTCATTTGCTTATAAATAAGCAGTGCTTAAGTAGCTTGTTTGGTCTGTGACCTCCCCTGTGCACAGTCTTGGCACCATTTTCATAAGCTCACACAGAGCTTATTAGTGGGACCCAGGGTGTGATATTTAGCTTTTTGGAAATCCAATAAGCTCATCTTCAAGGCTCAAGCCTTATTTTGCATTTCCAAGTTTGTTTAATAGGTCTGCACTTAGCTTTTAGATTGTACCATTTCACAGTGTATACTGAGGGTCAGTATACACTGAGGTTTTTACCAATTTTCATAAGCTCACACAGAGCTTATTTGTAAGACTTAGACTGTGAATTTTGGCTTATTTGAAAGCTTTCCAGGTGAACTTATTGGTCCAAGTCTTATTTTGGATCTCTGAGCTTATTTGTGGGCCCCACAAGGCTTGCAAACTAGTAACTTGGACTGTTTGGTTCTGTGTTTTAGCATAAGTGCTTATTTTGTTGTTTTAGCTTATCCAGTGTGTTTTGCTTATCTCTTTGGCTTATTTTGTATTCATATAAGTTGTTTGCATCTTAATTCATAGCTTTTGTACACTGTAGAGCTTATTAAGAGCTTTTGCATAAACAAAAATCCAAAAAATACAACTGTTAAGCTATTAAGGGGTGCAAAGTGCTTATTTTTAAGTTTTGTAAAAAGTGTTTTCATAAAAGTTGCTTATTTTCATTATTAAATCATCTGTCAAAAAGAAAATTTCAAAAATAATCACTTTTAAGAAAGTGATAGCTTCTATTTAAGCCATTTGGCTTATTGCTCAGCTTTTTCAAAAAGTAATTTTCATTTTTATATTTTTCTTAAGTTCCTGTTTAATCATAAGATTTTTAGTAATTTTTCCAGATTTTTCTTTTATCATTTAGTATTTTTCATAATTAATAATAGATTAAATAATAAATAGGTAATATTAGAAATTAATTAGTTTTATTAAATTTTAATTAACAACAGTAGTTTTTTATAATTTTCCTAGGTTTTATAGGTCATAAAATAATTTTAGGAAATTTTTTAAAATTTTCACTGTTCATTTTCTATTTTTCTTAAATTAAAATAATTAAAATAGTTAAAATAGTAATTTAGTAATAATTAACTTAGTAATTAGTTAAATAATTAAATAATAGTTTTAATCAAGTTTTTATAATTTTCTTAGGTTCCTGTAGCAATAATTTAGTTTTATAAAATTTTCCATAATTTTCTAAGTTATTTTTCTATTTCTCATAAATTAAATTATTTAAATAGTTTTAATTAGTAATTAATTAATTGAAAATCCACAAAAAGACAAAAAAATATAATTTTAGTTTTTAAATTTATTTTAAGTTATTTTAGACTTTTTAAAAGTAATTTTGCATTTTTCTTAGCTTCATTGGATATTTTAGTGATTTTTAGTTAATTTAAATAGTTTTTAAGTAATTAAATAGTTTTTAATTAATAAAAAATAATAAAATAATCAAAAAAATAATTTTCTTTTTTATAAAATTTTCTTTTAATATTAAGTTTGTAAAAAAGTCATTTTCACGCCCTGTAGTTTATTTTTGCATATTTCCACTTTTCTAGCACGCATTTAGGTCTTTAGGATTATTTGCATTTCTGTATTTGTTAATACTGATTCATTATCATTCCAAGCAATCATTGGTGTAAAATCAAATTAAAATCTTTATCTGGCTACTATTCCTAATCACTCATTCCCAAAATGTTTTCAAAATACCATTTCAATCTCGCTGGGACATAACGACCCGGGAATACACTGTGCTTACACCGGATCATAAATTGATCTCTTCTCTCTCATAGCTTGACTTAGTTGACCAGGAACCCTTGGTTGACTTAGTTGACTATTTGGGGCAAGTCAAATTTTGGCGCCGCTGCCGGGAAGGTTGTTGCGTGTTTTTAAAACGTTTAAGTTTAGTGATTTTCAAAACCCTCCTTGTACAAATCACATCACCTTGTAAATTTTTGTAAAAATCATAATCATATAAAAAAAACAGTCATTAACACTTCTCCTGAAGTGTTAACAACACCAAAAAAATCATAAACAACAAAACAAATCGTGAAGTTAAATTACTTCGATTCTTTAAGATTACAACCTATACAGGTGGAATACGGAGGTTCTAACATTAAATTGCGAACCGAAGAGAGATCCATTCTTCTCTCCCGCCACCCTGCGAGTAGTCTTAAAGGAACGATTTCGGTTAACGAATCGATTCCAAAATAATTCCCAAGTTTTTTCACACACACCCCGAAAAGCCAAAAACATTTGTTTTCTTGTTAAATAAATACATAAAATATTACCACCGCAAATCAAGGCAGAATACAACCCAACTGGGTGTATGACCATTAATAAGTTCCCAAACTAAAGATTAAAACTTGCCATTGTACTCTTGTGAATTGGTGTACCTTTTTTTAAAGAAGCCATTCACATTGTGGTTATTGGTTTAAGTTCACTGTTGTTTTGCGTCGGTCTTGTTTTACTTGTGAATATTTTTAGTGCATGCGCACTCGTTCCCAGTCCAGGAGAATTCGTCAAAGAAGCATAGCTGAATTGTTAGCTATTGAAGAAACACCCGTAAAAATGCCTGACGATGACCCACCACCACCTCCACCCCCTCCCAACTCTGAAATTGGTAAGGTAGCTCCCGATCTCCGAACGATGGAGGAGCTATGTCAACCTACCATGCAGGGGAGGGGAGGACCCATTGCACCGCTTACTATCAATTCCACGGATTTTGGACTCAAGCACCACATGATCCAGCAAGTCCAGAATTCGTGTCAGTTCCACGGTTTACCGGGTGACGATGCAAACAAGCATCTCGATAAATTCTTAACCGTCACCCAGAGTATGAAGCAGAATGACGTCACCGAAGACGGCCTTCGCTTATACCTTTTTCCATATTCTCTCACTCATCATGCTACTGCCTGGTTTGATCGTCTCCCGAAGAATTCGATCCACACTTTTGATGAAATGGTTACCAAGTTCCTAGCAAAATACTTTCCACCATCCATGGTAACTAAATTGAGAAATGATATTAGCAACTTCCGACAGCTTCCCGATGAGTCCTTATTTGAGGCATGGGAACGCTATAAGCTTGCAATTGGTCGATGTCCAAATCATAACATGCTTCTTGTCACCATCATAGATACTTTCTACAATGGTTTGACTCTCCGTCATCGTGACACGATCAATGCTGCTGCTGGAGGGACTTTTATGAAAAGGACCCCCGAGGAGTGCTATGATCTCATTGAGAACATGACTGCCCACCACAATTTTTAGGATTCCTCAGCTGAAAGGAATGATTCATGTAAATCTGTCAATCCAGCCTCCTTTGAAATAGCTGCTCTCACTAAAAAGATGGATGATCTGTCCACTACTGTGTTGAGAATGCATCAAACTAATCAGAACATCAACTATCAAGTCAGAGCTGTCAGTCACAGTTGTGAAACATGTGGTGGTCCACATCCTTATACTGAGTGTCCAGCCACCGGTGGCTTCACTCAAGAGAACGTTTATGCTGCTCAAGGTTCCTACAATGCGGGGGGTAACTCTTACCAACCACAGGGGGACCGTAATCTCTTAAGCTATCGTTCCAACAATTACCTCGGACCACCCGGATTTAATCAGTCTCAAAACCACAATGCTCAAAACCGGAACCAAAATTTTCATCAAAACCAAAATCTAATGAACCAAGGTTTTAACAACCAAGGGAATTTCAATTCCGGTCATAATCAGGGTTTTCAAAACCAAAAAAATTTTCAAAGAAATCAAGGTCATAATAATCAGGGAAATTTTCATAATCAGGGTAATTTTCATAATCAGGGAAACAATTTTCAGGGTAACAACAACCATCATCAAGGAAATTTTCAAAATAACCGTGCTCAAAATTTTCCTAACCAAAACCAGAATCAAAATGTTGTTCAACCCAGTGTTCCTCCGATGAGTTGCTGAAACAATTCATGAAATCTCAGGAGGAAACGAATCGGTTACTGGTCAGCCAAATCTCTGAACTTAAGAAGTCTTTAAATGATCGACCCTCGGGCTCAGGAGTACTTCCTAGCAACACGATCGCTAATCCGAGGGGCGATGTTAAGGCGATCACAACCCGAAGTGGAGTTTCATACAAAGGATCCACGGCTCCTGCTACCCCTTCTTCTCTTTTTCCCGAGGTAGCTGAACCCGAACCTGAGGTTACCACGGACACGGTACTTCCTACTGATAACGCAGGTACCGACGACGTCCACCCTCCAGTTATCCCGGTCCCGAAACCCAAATCCAAACCTAGAGTTGTTTTTGAACCCCCAGCTGTTCCCGTTGAAAATCCCGTTCCCAAACCTTGGATTCCTTATCCATCACGTTTACAAGATCAAAAGCTCCGCGAAAAAGCTAGTCATCAACTGGACAATTTTTTACAAATTTTCAAAGAATTACATTTTGACATAAGCTTCGCGGATGCTCTTCTTCTGATGCCCAAGTTTGCATCAACAATCAAGAATTTTCTCAACAACAAGGAAAAACTCTTTGAGATGGCAAAAACTCCATTAAACGAGAACTGCTCTGCGGTCTTGTTAAAACAGCTTCCTGAAAAGCTTGGAGATCCCGGGAAATTCCTCATTCCTTGCATTTTCCCAGGAATGGTTGAATGCTTTGCCTTGTCCGATCTTGGTGCAAGTATCAACCTGATGCCTCACTCAGTTTGGAAGAAACTTTCTCTTCCGGCACTTACTCCTACCTGCATGACTCTCGAGCTTGCAGATCGTTCTATATCTCGTCCCCTCGCCATTGCCAAAGATGTGTTTGTGAAAGTAGGAAAGATCCATTTTCCAGCCGATTTCGTGATTGTTGACTTCGATGCAGACCCTCGGGTTCCTCTCATTCTTGGGAGGGGATTCCTAAGAACAGGTCGTGCTCTTATCGATGTCTTTGAAGAAGAAATCACTCTACGTGTTGGTAATGAAGCCATCACGTTCAATCTTGATCAAACGTCGAGATACTCTTCCAACTACGATGCAGGAGAAATTAACAGAATCGATGTCATCGATGTTGCTTCGGATGAGTATTCTCAGGAGATTCTTGGTTTCACTGATCGTTCTTTGAGTGGCAATCCCACTCCCTCTTCCCAACCCATTATTGCTAATTCTTCTCCTTCCCTAACTCCGTTTGAGGGAAGTGATTTCATCTTGGAGGAAATAGAGGCCTTTCTCAAAAGTGATTCAATTCCCGATGGAGTTGATAACCAAGAGATTGATCCGGAGATGGATATACTTCTCCTTGAGAAGCTCTTGAATGAAGATCCCTCCCACCCTCCCGTTCTTCCACAAAAACTTCATAATGAGGAAATCAAGTCTGTTGAGCAAACTGCTGAATTTCCTGAGGTCGAACTTAAGGACTTACCGCCTCATCTCGAGTATGCATTTCTGGAGGGTGATGATAAATTACCCGTCATTATTGCTAAAGACTTGAAAGAGGAGGAAAAAGCCGCTCTTATAAAGGTCTTGAAGTCTCATAAACAGGCAATTTCCTGGAAACTCTCCGACATCAAGGGTATTAACCCTAAATTCTGTACTCATAAAATCTTAATGGAGGATGACTTTAAACCAGCGGTTCAACAACAGAGACGGGTTAATCCTAAAATCCACGAGATTATCAAACAAGAGGTTATCAAACTTCTTGAAGCCGGATTGATTTACCCTATCTTTGATAGTCCTTGGGTTAGTCCCATTCATTGTGTCTCGAAAAAGGGTGGCATAACCGTTGTCACTAATGAAGAAAACGAGTTGATTCCAACTCGATTGGTTACGGGGTGGAGAGTATGCATTGACTATCGTAAGTTAAATGAAGCCACCCGTAAAGACCATTTTCCTCTACCCTTCATGGACCAGATGCTTGAGAGATTAGCGGGAAACGAGTATTATTNGTCCCATTCATTGTGTCTCGAAAAAGGGTGGCATAACCGTTGTCACTAATGAAGAAAACGAGTTGATTCCAACTCGATTGGTTACGGGGTGGAGAGTATGCATTGACTATCGTAAGTTAAATGAAGCCACCCGTAAAGACCATTTTCCTCTACCCTTCATGGACCAGATGCTTGAGAGATTAGCGGGAAACGAGTATTATTGTTTCCTAGACGGTTTCTCGGTTTACTTTCAGATTCCCATTGATCCGCAGGATCAAGGAAAGACCACCTTTACATGCCCCTACGGAACTTTTGCCTACCGACGTATGCCTTTTGGCTTATGTAATGCTCCAGGCACGTTCCAACGGTGTATGATGGCCATATTCCACGACATGATCGGGAAAACTATGGAGGTCTTTATGGATGATTTCTCGGTCATTGGGGATTCTTTCCAATCATGTCTCTCCCATTTAGAAAACATGCTCAAACGGTGTGAAGACACCAATCTCTGTCTAAATTGGGAGAAGAGTCACTTTATGGTCAAGGAGGGCATTGTCCTCGGCCATAAGATTTCCAAAAGCGGGATTGAGGTCGACAGAGCCAAAGTCGATGTCATTGCTACACTACCTCATCCCACCACTGTCAAAGGTGTTAGGAGTTTCCTTGGTCATGCCGGATTCTATCGTCGATTCATACAAGATTTTTCCAAAATCGCCCGGCCCATGACCCATCTTCTTGAAACAGATGCTCCTTTCATCTTTTCTCCCGAGTGCATCGAAGCTTTTCAGACTCTGAAAAAGAAGCTTACCGAAGCACCCATCTTAGTTGCCTCCGATTAGGACCTGCCTTTTGAACTCATGTGCGATGCAAGTGATTTTGCTATAGGCGCGGTCTTGGGGCAACGAAAAACAAAACACTTTCAGCCTATACACTATGCCAGTAAAACTATGAACGAGGCTCAGACTCATTACACCACAACGGGAAAAGAATTATTAGCCGTGGTGTATGCTTTTGAGAAGTTTAGGCCTTATCTGATCTTAAACAAATGCATAGTGTATACGGACCACTCGGCTCTGAAATATCTCTTTGCCAAGCAAGATGCAAAGCCGAGATTGCTCCGATGGGTTCTCCTCCTGCAAGAATTTGATATCATTATCCGTGATAAAAAAGGAGCTGAGAACCTAGCGGCTGATCATCTGTCCCGATTAGAAAACCCTCATCAGGATGTGTTCGAGAAAAAGGAAATTAATGAAACGTTTCCTCTTGAAACACTCAATGCGGTTTCTTTTCATGGTGACTCTACTACCCCATGGTTTGCCGACTTTGCAAACTACCATGTGGGTCACTTTGTTGTGAAGGGGATGACGTCCCAACAGAAAAACAAATTCTTTAAAGACGTCAAACATTACTTCTGGGCCGACCCCTTCTTGTTCAAAATCTATGCCGATCAAGTCATCAGACGGTGTGTCCATGGCCAAGAAGCCATGGATATTCTAAAGGCTTGTCATGATGGACCCACGGGGGGCATCATAGCCCGGATTACACCGCCAAAAAGGTGTTTGATTCTGGTTTCTACTGGCCCACGATCTATAAAGATGCTCATGACTTAGTCAAAGCTTGTGACGCTTGTCAGCGTCACGGGAATATTTCAAAGACAAATGAGATGCCTCAAAACGCCATCCAAGTCTGTGAAATCTTTGACGTCTGGGGCATTGAGTTCATGGGGCCATTTCCATCATCTCGAGGAAACAAATACATACTCGTGGCTGTTGACTACTTGTCAAAATGGGTCGAGGCAAAAGCCTTACCCACCAACGATGCCCGAGTTGTCGTGAAATTTTTGAAATCTCTTTTTGCCAGATTCGGTACTCCACATGCCATCATCAGTGATCGTGGTACACACTTTTGTAATGATCAATTCGCAAAAGTCATGCTTAAGTACGGTGTTACTCACCGTCTTTCCATCGCGTATCACCCCCAAACTAGTGGGAAAGTGGAGGTTTCCAACCGTGGTATAAAAAGGATTCTTGAACGGACAGTAGGAGAAAATCGTGCCTCCTGGTCAGAAAAACTAGATGATGCACTCTGGGCCTTCCGTACAGCATACAAAACACCCATCGGGTGTACTCCTTATAAGCTTGTATACGGAAAGGCGTGTCATCTACCGATCGAGCTTTAGTAGAAAGCCTACTGGCCTTGAAACATTCTAACTTTGATCTGCAGACAGCGGGTGATCACCGTAAAGTTCAGCTGAATGAATTAAATGAACTTCGGGATCAGGCATACGAGAACTCTTTGATTTTCAAGGAAAAGACAAAGAAGATTCATGACTCCAAAATCAAAAACCGCGTTTTCAACGTTGGTGATAGAGTCCTTCTTTTCAATTCCAAATTGAAGATCTTCTCGGGCAAACTCCAAACCCGTTGGTCTGGCCCTTTCACTGTGACTAAAGTTTATCCATATGGTACCGTCGAATTGTCTCAAACAGACGGACCAAATTTCAAAGTGAACGGTCATAGGTTGAAGCATTACTTTGGAGGGGACATACCACCCATGATTGTCCTGGATGTCCAAACTTTCCCCATGAACCAATGAATGCGGGGATCGAGTCAAGCTAGTGACTCGGTGATCAAAAATTAGCATGCCACGGGTTTTCACCCGTGTTTCTGACTTCTTTCTACTTTCTAACACCCTAGTGTGGTGGAGATGGCCCCTGCATGTACATATCTTTCAAAAAAAAATCATCATCATCACTTTAAAAGAAGTGATAGCTTCTATTTAAAAAGCTTAATTTTTCATGGTTCCCACACTTGCCTCAATCCTAAATTTTTACATCTCAAAGTATCGGCATAATAGCCGGGACTTTGAATACTGAGGACAATATTCAATTCTAGTGTGGGGGGAAATTCTGGCGAATTTGATGACGTTTTTACCATCTAAATGCCTTAATTCCCCCATTTTGGCCAAAAGTTTTTTCTTTTGGTGTGAGTGCTTTGCACTAACACGACAAATGGTTATCAGTCCGCCATGTCTCATCCACAAAAGGTCTGGCTAATCCGAGAGCAAACGGCTCCCGATAAAGATATCTCAAATTTGTTTATGGCTTGCAATTTGCCAAAAATTGTATGGTATTCAGCTCACCATATTTTTGGATCGTGAAGAGTTGGCTAGTCCAGAAGCAAACGGCTTCTGGTAAAGACAAATCAAATCCGTTGACAGCTGATGGTTTGCTCAAAATCATATGGTTATCATTGTACCATGGTTCTTACTTGAACTGATACATTTGGTTACTCCAGAAGTAATGGCTTTTGGTAAAGAGACATCAAATCCATTAAGTTTTCACAAAAGATTGCTAGGGACTAGCAATATTTTAGTGTGAGGGATTGATGAGTGTGTACATACTCATCATTTTTGTCTCATCTGAACTGCCAAAACATCCAAAAACACCCAAATATGCATCAAAATACTGAAAATATCACAGGGTTGTGTTTTATATGTTTTAGATGCAAAATGTTTGAAAACAAATGAAAAATGAACAAAGTTTGCACAATTGGCAGTTTCAGTCCCTCAACTTTCAAAACTTGTCAAATCTAGTCCCTAAGCATTAATTTTGAAAGAAAAGTCAACCAAAGTCCTTAGAAAATCACAAGTTGTCATAATTAGTCCTTTGATGAAAAGTTTCAAAAGTTTACAAGTATAGTCCCTAAACTTTGCAAAATTGTCAAAAATAACCCCTGGGATTAAGGAAAATTACAATTATGGTCCTTGTATTATGAAACTTTGGCAAAAATNTTGAAAGAAAAGTCAACCAAAGTCCTTAGAAAATCACAAGTTGTCATAATTAGTCCTTTGATGAAAAGTTTCAAAAGTTTACAAGTATAGTCCCTAAACTTTGCAAAATTGTCAAAAATAACCCCTGGGATTAAGGAAAATTACAATTATGGTCCTTGTATTATGAAACTTTGGCAAAAATAATTTTTGGGTAAAAAGTTTTGTGAAATTACAAGATTGGTCCCTGAAGTTTCAAGTTTGGCAGAAATGGTCACTGGAATTTCAAAAGTGGAAAAAGTCAACAATAGTCCTCACACTATTCATCCTTGGCAAGAATGGCCCCTTTGATAAGTTTGGAATGTTGTCAAACTCAAACCTTCAAAAATTCAGAAAATACACTTTTGGTCCTTGGGCTTACATTTCTACAAAACCAAACGGACACTTATTATTACTACTAATCCCAAACCCAAAAACCAAATAACCCAATCCAGTCCAAAACAAACACAACCCTTATAACCTTTGGCCCAAAACTTTCCCTGGCCCAAACCCCTAACCAGCCCACACCCTTTTTACAAATAAAAACAGGGTCAAACAGTCAACCCCCTCCCTTTGGTCAAACAAGTCAAACAAACACCCTTCCCTCCCACCTTCCTCCCCAACTTGCCAGTCACCTCACCACCCCCTCCACTTGCTTACACCGCCCAAATCCATCACATCTACCTAACAAAACAACTACAATTAATGCCACCACCCCCCAATTGTGCTCCCACAGTCCCAATTGGTAGTATTTTATTTTGGCGCCAAAACCACTCAATGGCCAAGATTAAATTTCCATCATCCAATGGCTCAGATTGAAAGTGGGAAATGCTCAGAGATCTTCCAAGAACCCTAGAAGACATTATAAATAGAAGAAGATGAAGCATTGAAGACTGTGTAGTCACTTAGTTAAATTTTCAATTCGAATTAATGTAATTTCAAATTCTAGTTGTTAGTTTTAATCAAAGAAGCTTGTAATCTGTTTCAAAGTTGTAATTTGATCTTTTGTTAATCAAAATTCCAAGTTCTAAGTTCAATTTCAGTTTCATCATTTCAAATTGCAAATTTCCTTTTTGGTTCTAATGGTGTTCTAAGTTTAAGGTTACTGTATCATAAGCTCACTTAGGTCATAATAAATCATAAGAAAACATAAAAAAGTAAAAAACTCAGAAAACAAAATCATCACAGGGTACCTTTGCATTGGACTGTGGAAAGCTTTGGAAGTTGCCTACAATGGAGGGGCAAGATGGACTTTACCAGCTTATTCTCTGAATAAGCTGGAGCTTGTTGAGCATAAAGATACTCTAGTAAAGCTAGAGTTAAGGTTTTCTACTTTCAAGTTTTAAAAATTCCAAATTTTAGTGTAATTTTCCCTTTTACTGTATTAGTGCTTATTATTGCTTATCTCTGTGTTTTTTGTGCTTAATTGGTTTACTTTAGTCATAATATAGCTTAATATTAAGTCCTTAGTTGTTAAAATCATCTGTGTGAACAAATTTCATTTTCACTGTCAAAAGTAAAAATTGTGGTTTAAGAGTATTGGTTGATATTCTCTGTGAATTTGAGCTTAAATTGCCTTATTACATCACCATAAGTCATCCTGAATCAGTGTCATGGTCTTAATCCAACTCTTGTTTTGAAATTATAAAATCTGTTTTCAAAAAGGCCTTGTTTGGATTTGCTGTCATAATTGTGATCCAGTTTGTTTGTGTTGTTGTTGTTGCTTGGTACATGTCACTTAGGTTCAAACTAGCTCAGAATAATCATAAAATCCAATGGTCATTTGATAAAAAGTCAAAATCCTTTTTAATCTCACCTTAGTGATAATCTGTCAAAAGTGTTAAGTCCAAATCTCATCAAATCTTTTCATAAGTGGTTATTATAGCATAAGTTAGTCTTAACATAACCTAATTCAACATAATCAGTCAAAAAATCAAGATCAAAGTTCAAATAAGTCAACTTAGGTGTTAATTAAAAAATTCAAAAAATTTCAAGTTTGTCAAATTGTGCAAATCTCCCAGATCTTGCAAAAGGTTCAAAACAGTTTGGAAATCCAAACCAATTGTTGATTTGTGTTGTCTTGTTGGTTGTTTAGATTTTCCAAAAAGAAAATTCCATTTTGGAATTCATTTGCTTATAAATAAGCAGTGCTTAAGTAGCTTGTTTGGTCTGTGACCTCCCCTGTGCACAGTCTTGGCACCATTTTCATAAGCTCACACAGAGCTTATTAGTGGGACCCAGGGTGTGATATTTAGCTTTTTGGAAATCCAATAAGCTCATCTTCAAGGCTCAAGCCTTATTTTGCATTTCCAAGTTTGTTTAATAGGTCTGCACTTAGCTTTTAGATTGTACCATTTCACAGTGTATACTGAGGGTCAGTATACACTGAGCTTTTTACCAATTTTCATAAGCTCACACAGAGCTTATTTGTAAGACTTAGACTGTTAATTTTGGCTTATTTGAAAGCTTTCAAGGTGAACTTATTGGTCCAAGTCTTATTTTGGATCTCTGAGCTTATTTGTGGGCCCCACAAGGCTTGCAAACTAGTACCTTGGACTGTTTGGTTCTGTGTTTTAGCATAAGTGCTTATTTTGTTGTTTTAGCTTATCCAGTGTGTTTTGCTTATCTCTTTGGCTTATTTTGTATTCATATAAGTTGTTTGCATCTTAATTCATAGCTTTTGTACAATGTAGAGCTTATTAAGAGCTTTTGCATAAACAAAAATCCAAAAAATACAACTTTTAAGCTATTAAGGGGTGCAAAGTGCTTATTTTTAAGTTTTGTAAAAAGTGTTTTCATAAAAGTTGCTTATTTTCATCATTAAATCATCTGTCAAAAAGAAAATTTCAAAAATAATCACTTTTAAGAAAGTGATAGCTTCTATTTAAGCCATTTGGCTTATTGCTCAGCTTTTTCAAAAAGCAATTTTCATTTATATATTTTTCTTAAGTTCCTGTTTAGTCATTAGATTTTTAGTAATTTTTCCAGATTTTTCTTTTATAATTTAGTATTTTTCATAATTAATAATAGATTAAATAATAAATAGGTAATATTAGAAATTAATTAGTTTTATTAAATTTTATTTAACAACAGTAGTTTTTTATAATTTTCCTAGGTTTTATAAGTCATAAAATAATTTTAGGAAATTTTTTATAATTTTCACTGTTCATTTTCTATTTTTCTTAAATTAAAATAGTTAAAATAGTAATTTAGTAATAATTAACTTAGTAATTAGTTAAATAATTAAATAATAGTTTTAATCAAGTTTTTATAATTTTCTTAGGTTCCTGTAGCAATAATTTAGTTTTATAAAATTTTCCATAATTTTCTAAGTTATTTTTCTATTTTTCATAAATTAAATTAGTTTAATAGTTTTAATTAGTAATTAATTAATAGAAAATCAACAAAAAGACAAATAAAATATAATTTTAGTTTTTAAATTTATTTTAAATTATTTTAGACTTTTTGAAAGTAATTTTGCATTTTTCTTTGCTTCATTGGATATTTTAGTGATTTTAAGTTAATTTAAATAGTTTTTAAGTAATTAAATAGTTTTTAATTAATAAAAAATAATAAAATAATCAAAAAAATAATTTTCTTTTTTATAAAATTTTCTTTTAATATTAAGTTTGTAAAAAAGTCATTTTCACCCCCTGTAGTTTATTTTTACATATTTCCACTTTTCCAGCACGCATTTAGGTAGGTCTTTAGGATTATTTGCATTTCTGTATTTGTTAATACTGATTCGTTATCATTCCAAGCAATCATTAGTGTAAAATCAAATCAAAATCTTTATCTGGTTACTATTCCTAATCACTCATTCCCAAAACGTTTTCAAAATACCATTTCAATCTCGCTGGGACATAACGACCCGGGAATACACTGTGCTTACACCGGATCATAAATTGATCTCTTCTCTCTCATAGCTTGACTTAGGGGGTGTTTGATTTTGACTTAATTGACTTAATATGAAAAAAATTGAATTAATTAAGTCATATGAAAACTGTTTGTCTGTGACTTAATAGAGTAAGATGACTGAGAATATTAAGTAATAAAACTGAGGTTATCTACATTAAGTCATCTGTTAATTAACATGACTTAATGAAAAAAAATAAACAAACAGGCCTTTAGTTGACCAGGAACCCTTGGTTGACTTAGTTGATTATTTGGGGCAAGTCACTTATTTTATCTCAAAATTAGTATATCAAACAAATATGTTTGGGTGGCAATCTACACCAATAGTACAAAACCCCTTAAACAAACATTTTCTTCGAGGCCACTTGAATTATTATTAAAGTTAAAGGGGTATTCATTAATATTATGAGGGTTAAACTATAAATGTTAATTGATACTTATTCCGTCTCAAATTTAATGTCCACATTTTTTTCAGGTAGTCCCAAATTAATTGTCAACTTCCAATAATATATAGGGAATTTAGATTGAGCTTACCATAATACCCTTACTTGAGGTTATTATTGTAAATATTAGAGAAGTTATAAAATAATTAGTTAAAGTAATTAAAAGTGTCATTCTGCAAAACGTAAGAAAAAAATGCTGCAATGATGATATTTTTCTTAAACCGTGTGGGTATTTATTTATTTATTTATTTATTTTTTTTGGGTGCAATTATTTTTGGGATAAAAGGAGTATAATGGTATATTTTGTAACATTATTAAAGTTGAGAGGCCGTTTTAACATTTACCAAATTTCAGTCGTTGTTCATGATTAACATATGGAAAATGTTTATATAATACTCTCTCTCCGTCTCAAAATTATTTTCACGGATAAAAAGCACATTGTTTTAGAAAAATGAGACTATTACACTCTTCAACCAATCAAATATCATCCCCAACAATTAAACTCTCTTTTGATTGGTTGACACAAGAAAGGGACTACTATTTTAGGACACCCCAAAATGAAAATGAGGACTACTACATTCGTTCTATAATAAGTGTACACATTGCTATTTTGAGATGTCTCAAATTAAGTGTCTGTTTGCATTTCAACCAATGAGAAGAAGTTTTAGTGAGAAAAAATGATATTTAATTGGTGGAGAGTGTAGTTAGTGGGATTTTTTAAAACTTTGTACATAGTGGAAGTGGACACTTATTATAGAACGAAGGTAGTATAAGTTTAGAAAATACGAAGTAATAAAATATGACCATTAAGCAACCTTGCTTGTATTGGGATGCATGTTCTACACATGAGTTCCATTATCAATTTGAAACCCAATACATAAGGAGTCGAGTTTAATTTGTTTGGTGTTTTACACAAAAACTCACACACACGTAGTGGGTGCAGGTAAGAAAACTATAGGTAATTCATGTTTTTTCGTTTTTTTTATTATTATCTTTTTATTTTATTTTTGAAGTTGAAATTGTTTTAGGAGTTTTACTATGAATAATTGGTAGATTGTCTGATTATGCTTGCTATATCATTAAAATTTGAATCACATTTATTAAGTTCGGTTTTCTTGATTTCGCATTTAGCTCATGTTATGATGATGAATGTTTTCAACATTTTTTAGATGTATACGCTTTCTAACTAGCATTAGGAATAACAGTTGTGAGTTTGCAGCCAAGGTATTATCGGGTAATGTTAATGTTTTCTTTGCATTTTTTTTTGGGATTTGATTTAGAAAATACTTAATTTTAATGGTGTTGGGTTTGATTTTATGGAGTGGTGGTTGTTTAGTTGTTTTGATGTTTCAGAGATCGATGTTCAACTCCTTATTAGTGGTGGGTCATATTGGTGGTATGTTTTTTTGTTGTTATTGATTTGTGTAGGTTTGATGATGTTTTAAATGTGTGAGATTTTGGAAAGAATATTTTGCATGTGGTGGTTGGAACTGCTTTGAGGGATTTTTTTCCTAATTTTGTTTGCTTGTGGGTTTTTTTTATCTGATTTTGTTATGTTGTTGCAGGTCAAGCTACCGTTTAGTTCTCCTTAAGCTTTGGATTTTTTGCATGTTCTCAATTCCAAAAGAATTGCTTCCCATGGTAAATAGGTGCAATTTTTAACTTGAATATTTAATTTTTTTATCTGTTTATCTGTGTAAAATTTGAAAACTAACTATCTTTGTTTGGTGGGCATGATCAGAAAACAATTACTGGCTCTCTGAGATAAGTGTGAAGGGTTAACAATTCATGATTTAAAAGTGTGTACTAATTGCATGTTTTGCATATGTCTTGCATTATCAGAAATTGGGTGGGTTCATTCATCACAATTCTATATGTACTCATGTGAGTTATGGAGCGCGAAATAGTGGTTGCTTCGTATATTATATGTTGCTACTTGATATGTATCATGTGTGCTTAATTCATAAGCTTAGATTTGGATTGGAGTGTTATGTTTTTTGTTGGTTGTGCAAAAGAATTTTTGTTTGTGGGCTTGGTTAATTTTAAAGTAATTTTTTTTACTTAATTTAAACTTAGTTATTTGAGGTGAGTGTGAAGGGGTTACCAATTCATGATTTAAATGTATGTACTAGCTGCATGTTTTATATCTGTCTTGCGTTAACAGGAATTGGATAGGCTCAGTTTTATATGTGGTTATGTGAGTTACGAAGCGTGATGTAGTAGTAGCTTGGTATATTATATGTTGCTGCTTGATATATGTGGTCATATGTGCTGATTTTATATGCTTAGATTTGGGTTTGGCTGTTATGTTTTGTTGATGGTTTTACAAGATAGTTGTGTTTGTTTTATTTTTTTAGTTCTTAAATGTTGGTTCCTATATTGCTGTTGATTAACAATCGTTTCGGGCAATGTTTAGTAATTATGAACTCTTCTGTTGAAAGTTGGTTTGTTTCAACTTCATGACTATTTCTTTGTTTAGAAAATATGGTGGCATTTGCCAGGTGTGGTTACTAATTCATGATTTATGTGAAGACGTTATTAAAAGTATGTGTTAATTGCATATTTCACACTTTTTTTGCATTATCAAAATCGTATGGTTTCTTTTTCACAATTTTACATGTGGACAAGTAAGTGATGGAGCGCGAAATAGTAGTAGCTTGGTATATTATATGTAGCTGCTTGATATGTGGTTATAGGTCCTGATTCTATATGCTGAGCTTTGGGTTGGGCTCTTTTGTTTTTTGTTTATTGTGCAAAGCAATTGTCTTTTGCGTTTTTTAGGTTCCTTGATCTTATGAGCTATTTTTAGTTGTACAAAACAAGTGCTTGTTGATATTTGTTTTGTAACAATTCGCATTTTCAGGTTACTATCCAATTCCAAAATTTTATAATTCATTTTTACTATTCACTTTCACTATTCATTTACAAAAATTTTATTTCACATTCTTGTAAGTTAAACTATTTTAATGATAATCCGAGAGTTTGACATTCGTCGGATCATTTCTACAAAAATCACGAAACCGTATCCGACAATTACTTTAAGCTTTAAACGTCATTCAGGCATCCCGATATGTCCCCACAACATAAAAAACAAGAGAAATATAAGTTTATTCACCTTCCGTGTCATTCTCAAGAATTTTGGAATTTTACATTTTCTGAATTTGCGTTTTACGCAATTTACGCGTTTTCAGCTTACGATTTCCAGCGTTAACAGCGTTTTCGCGACCCATTAAACTTATCACTCATTTTTATAAGATAATAATGAGTATATTGATAAGTTTAATCATTTCTACAAGTTTCATATTTTTAGGATACCCGGTTTTAAGTTTCGTGACTTAACGGCATACAGTTAGGGATTACCGGGACAAAACTACATCCGTAAAAGCAAGATAATATCAAAAACCTATCTAGTCATCCAAGATAAGCATATGAACGAAATTATGGCTAGTCACAAGCCTTGTTGGCATGAGATAAGCCTTGATGAGTTTTGGTTCATCCATGTGTTACCATGACTAGTCTAAATGCAAAATATCTAAATGAAACTAACCTCCTCATTTCCTTATAAGATCAAGACTCATTTCTCTTCTCTTTTACACCAAAAATCTGATCACCCATAATATATTAGAGCAATACATCCTTTGATTTCCTAGTTGCAAGTTCTACATCATTGTTAAAGCTCTTGTTATGCTTTACATGAATCAAGCTCTACTTCTTCCATTTCCATTGGTGATTAACAAACTACACAAGAAGGTTTCTGGCAGAAGACTTCAAGTGTTATCCCAAGTGATCACAAGTTAGTATCAAGAGGTTGAAGGATTTGGAAGCTAGGGTTCCTAGTCCTTTGTTAGGACCTAAGTTTATCAACGTTTAGTCAAGTCTCAGTTATTTCAGTCATTGTAATAGGTTGCTAAATTTACTTAAGTTATTTATGTTTAAGTGTAAGTCCATTACATGTCCAATGGGCCACAAGCCCATACGTTTTAGATAAGGGAGGAGTTGGGAGTGTTGCCCTAGCTCTTCACCTATAAATAGGACCTTATGTATCATCTTACACTTGTTGGTTATTTCAATATCATAAGGAAACTCTTGCACTTTTATTCTTCTTGTTTGATCTAATCAACCAAACTCTATTTCTCATCTTATTTCTATCAAATACATACTTGTGTTTACAATATGGTGACCTAACAAGTGGCATCAATCGCTAGAAGAAGGTGTATGTTTTGTTTTTGTAGCTAAACGACCCAAAAACTTCCTTTTTAATCGTTATTTTTTGTTAAAGCTTTTATCACATCTTTTTCATCAAAACGTGTGTTACTAACTCAAACAACCAACAAAGTTGCAAAATTTCACAAAAAATTTCAATTCGTACTTTTGTACCATTTTTCAAGATTTTTCAAATTTTTGAAAAGTGATTAAAGTTTGCAACTTTCTCTAAGATTTCATCATTTTAAGGTTAGTTGTACAAGAATCTTGGATTAAAAACGTGTTTTTGGATTGTTTTTTACAAAAACAAAAATCTGCCTAGTTTTGGCTAGTTTTCGAGAACTTTTGGCCCTAAACTTTCGAGATCTTTGCTCGTTGCTCCTAAGGTGTTTTTGTTGCTTACTCAGTGCTTTTCTCTCTTGTATAAGAAAGAAAACACTTCGACTCGTTGGATATTATCNCTTTCTTGTTTGTTTCGTGTTTTTATCACATCTTTTTCATCAAAACGTGTGTTACTAACTCAAACAACCAACAAAGTTGCAAAATTTCACAAAAAATTTCAATTCGTACTTTTGTACCATTTTTCGAGATTTTTCAAATTTTTGAAAAGTGATTAAAGTTTGCAACTTTCTCTAAGATTTCATCATTTTAAGGTTAGTTGTACAAGAATCTTGGATTAAAAACGTGTTTTTGGATTGTTTTTTACAAAAACAAAAATCTGCCTAGTTTTGGCTAGTTTTCGAGAACTTTTGGCCCTAAACTTTCGAGATCTTTGCTCGTTGCTCCTAAGGTGTTTTTGTTGCTTACTCAGTGCTTTTCTCTCTTGTATAAGAAAGAAAACACTTCGACTCGTTGGATATTATCGACATTGTATAATCTCGATAATTTGTAGAAATTTTTTCGAAAATATTGAACTTTTCGAGATCATTTCTGGACTTTCGAAATCTTCTGATTTTCGAGATCTTTAGAAAAATTTCAAAATCCTTTCATATTTTTCGAGAACTTTGCTAATTTCTACTAAAGTGAAATTTCTCGAAAATTTCTCTCAAAATTTCTCGATAATTTGACACTTTCGAGAACTTTGGAATTTTTTCGAGATCTTTGGTATTTTATCGAGATCTTTTGGACTTTGACTATTTTTTGAGATATTCAACATTTTAAGATTTGAGAACATACTGAGATAGTTTTCGAGAATTGGCATAACACTTATACCTTCTACAAGATCCATTTACTTACAAGACATTCATCATGTCTCAACCACCGTATTACAACTTTCATCATCAACAACCATATCATCATACACAAATGTTTCGTCAGCAACAACAACAACAATATCAATAACAACAACCTCAACAATCATATCCATATCATCCAATGAGTTCTCAACAACATCATGTCATGATGCATCAACATCAACAACTGCCTCAACCTCCACCATTTCCGATGCAACAAATCAGTCAACCATTGAAACAAACTCATTGGTTTGATCAAATGTGTGAAGTCATCACTACTCAACAATCAAGGCATGAAGCAGGTTCACTTGACACACCACCTATGCTCACACCCAGTACCTATGTTCAGTGGTCAAGTCGATTCCTACGATTTCTTGAACTCAAGAAACCACATGGCAAATACATGAGACAAGTTATCTCTGAAGGTCCATTTGTGCCACCAACTGACTTTGTCCCTGGTAATCCTAATGCTACTCCACCGATACCGGATTCCTACAGAACTCTTACCGATGCCCAACTCACTGCTGAGCAACTACTTCACAAAGCCAATGAATATGCTATGATTTATATTCTTCAAGGAATACCAAATCCGATCTTTCGCAGTGTTGATGCTCAGAAAACAGCTAAGGCTATGTGGGAACATGTTCATCTCCTAATGGAAGGCACTCAACTGAATCAAGAGGACATGGAATCCAAACTTTATATGGAATACACAAACTTCATGATTGAGCCAATGGAATCACTTGAGTCATATTATCACCGCTTCACAAACATCATTAATAACCTCGATCGACATAACATAATCATACCAAAGATTGGAATAAACACGAAGTTTTTAGGATGTCTTGGCCCAGATTGGCAGAAGTATGTGACATTTGTTTGACAAACAAAGAATCTTCATGAGACACCATATGGTTTGCTGTTTGACTATCTGAAACACCATCAACATGATGTAGACAATGATCTCGCTCTCAGAGGAAACTACTCACAACAACCACCTACAAACTCTTTGGCACTTGTTGCTCAATCTCATCTTCCTTCTCCACCACTACCACACAATGCTTATCATCCAGAACAGACTTACCTTAACAACCCATCTCAGTACTCACCTTATGATTCCACAATGCATCTTCCGGCAAATTCATTTGCTTTATATGACAACTATGACACCTTGTCTTCACAACAAAGTGCAAATGATGACGATGATGATGAGGATTTCAACAGTCTCAACCAAGGAATAGCACTCATTGCTCGAGATTTCAGCAAATTCTCAAACAAATCCAACAATCGTCTTCGTTCATCTTCTAATACAAGGAATCAAGCTGTCATTCAGGATGGTCGCGTTGAAATACAGAATCGGAACAGTGGAAGATTTGGATCAGGAAGTTATATGGGAAACTCCAACTCTGGACAACGGTTTAACAACAATGGAGGATTCAGGAACAATGGTGGTGTCCCTCATAAAAAGGCAGAAATTGTTGATACTGGGAATACTAAATCAGGGAATACAATCATCAGATGCTACAACTGCAATGGGATAGGTCACTTGGCAACTGCATGTCCATCACCACTGTTAGGATCATAGTTTACAACTATTCAGTCAAGTCTCGGTCATTTCAGTCAATGTAATAGGTTGCTAGAATTATCATAATTTGCTACGTTATTTAGTTACTCGTATGGTTATGTTTAAGTCTAATAAGATGTCCAATGGGCCTAAAAGCCCACGACATAGCAAGATAGGGAAGAAGGGAATGTTGCCCTACTCTTTTCCTATAAATAGGACATCAACTCTTCATTGTAAAATGTTGGTTAATTTCATATCTTAAGAAAACTCTTGCTCTTTCATCTTTCATATTGTTATTAATCAACCAAGTCTAATTCTCATCTCATTTCTCTTATAAGATTACTTGTGTTTACTAATATGGTGGCCTAACAAGTGGTATCAGAGCCATGGTATAAGTTTTGGTTGATTTTGTGGTATTATCTTGTCAAAAATTGATTCGTACCTTTTTTTTTAAACTGTCGTACCATTTCTTTTATCAAGGTTTCCAATATTTTCGTGGTAACAGTTTTAAGTATCATAAAGGTTAAATTGGTCAAAAAGTCTTATGCTTTATACAGTCTTACATGCCTGTTTCTTGTGGCTTTGGTCCCAGTTAACAGTTCTTTCTGTGCTACATTATATTCGAGACTGTTTGGTGCCAAACCCCGTGAATATTTGTGGTCCAATACATGGTCTGAAATAGTGGTCAAAACTGTGGTTAAAAGCTGGTCTGAATACTCATCGGAATCTGGGTTTTTGTCGAAAAATTCATCGGAAACTGGAAAATGGGTCACCGGAATCTGGTCGGAACTTCTTGTATAAGAAGTTCTCGATATGTACTTGTTATCGAGAACATAAAACCCTAAACTGTCGAAATCATGTTCTCGATAAATGAGGTTCTCGATAACATGAATCACGTTCTCGATAACCTGAACCATGTTCTCGATAAGTGGATTATTCTCGATAAGTGTCAAAGATTTCGATAAGTTAACTGTTCTCGATAAGTTGCAAATTATCGAAAATTTACATTTCGAAAAGTGACAGAAGATGAAGATGAAGCAGAGACCTGACCACAAGACAATACCACGACACTTGTGACTTCAGTTATTCCATCATTAGTCCAAGCATATGAACAAAAAGGAAAGAAGCTGTACATCACAGCCGGTTCACAAACAAATCCAAAACCTCAAACTAAACCAATCCTACATCTATGACACTTCCAAGGACCCTCACAAGTCACTCCTCAACACCCATCAATCAACCACAAGACTCGAATTAAATCAAAATACAAAATCATACAAGATCTCCGAAAGTTTCAACTTTTTCTCTAATCTTCTTAAAGATTTTGTAGTTGAAATTAATTCATCATCATAGATCTATGTTTCCTCTCTAATATTCGAATAGACTTAAAGAAAGACCAAGACATCAGTCTCAATCGTTCTTTTTATTCGATTACATAAAAAAACGAAACACAAAAACAAACATTAACCAAACCTACCCGAGACCATTTTAATGATCTTGAAGCCGCATCTCTACTCTTTGTTTACGAATCAAACAAGGTAAAGAAAGTAGTGTGGTTGGTGTTTGTGACTCGTTTGATTTAGAGAAGAAAGATTAAAGGGTATATCATTCGGATTGAAGATGGTGACAGATCGAGATGATGATGTTTTTGTGTGATGGGTTAGTGAGAGCAGATGACGTGAAGGGGCCGGAGTGTTTTTAAGGAGTGTGTAATTTGGGTAATGATATTAGGGTATTGGTGCTCTTATATCCCTAATAATTAGGGTTGTTGTTTAATGGATTTGGATCTGGTTTGTTTCAACCAGGCCTTTACAAATTATCGTGCATTGGGCTGATGTTAATATGGATTGGACTGAAAATATGCATACATGGAATATCAAAATGTCCATCTGAATTTTTTAGATATAACATTATTGATAATAGTTTGGTTAAAAGTGGTATTTTGGTTCTACAAATTTTCACGCGGATACATTTTTTGACAAGATCGGGAAACCATTATCAAAGTTCAATTAAACCGTCAAAAGGCTAGTATTGGGCATTTAACCGCAAGTGGTATCAATCGCTAGAAGAAGGTGTAGTTTTATTTTTTGTGATATACGAACCATAAACACGTTTTTTATCTCGTTAGATTCAAAAAGTTTGCAACTTTCTTGCTTCTTTTGTGTTTTTATCACATATTTGTTACCAAACTTGTGTTAGAAACCAAAACAAACAACAAAGTTTCAAAATTTTTGGGTTTTTTAGATTCGTATAAAAATTTGTACTTTTTATCGAAAACTTTCAAATTTTTGTTAAAAAGTTCAAGTTTGCAACTTTCATTAAGATTTCATCATTTTAATGCTAGTTG
>LBNU01007776.1:3510-22504 GCA_014162995.1 Artemisia annua
ACATTACAACACTTATTAAAACATTACAACATAAAAACTAATCATCTAGGTTGTATTGTTCCTTGATCGCGTCTTTGAGTTCTTGCATTTTTTGTCATTGAAATGCGGGCAAAGATGGGTCGATTGGTTTGAAATAGAAGAGGAGGTCTTTTTGATATTTCTTTTGTCGCTGAAATTCAAGCCTTTCTTCTTCCATTGCCAATCTTCTGTCTTCTTGCCTCGCTTTCTTTTGCTGTAGCGCCAACTCCTTATCCCTTTGCGCCAGCTCTTTTTCCTTCAATTTGTAGTATCCGTCTGCAAGCTCCTGCTTATTACCCAATGCCTTTGACGTAATGGTTTGCCATTTTTCGACTACCCCATCCAAACTAAACCCCGACGATTTCTTCTTAGTAGCCTTATTTTTCTTAGCTGCATCACGCCCAACCGGTCGCTCATTTCGAGGCTCTTCATTATCAGGCACATCCGAGCCCGTTTCAGAAGTCCTTGGTTTTTTTCGAGCATCATTTTGGTTTAAAAAAACCGGCATCTCATTTTTCTTCGAAATCTGATGGTCCCTCAAAATCTCCCAACAATGATCCAAATGAAACGTATGGTACATCATTATTTCATATACGTCACACGCTCTTTGGTAAATAGTGAGATCATTCTCACCACTTCCAAAATTCGTATAACAATTGTCGTAAATTGCACAAAATTCACCAACTCTAGGACGAATCCTATTTTTCCACTTGCTAGTAATTGAGTTGTACGATCTCCCTTCACCAACCTCCTATTCAAAGTATGCAATCACTTTTGCCCAAAATCCTTTAGAATTTTGGTTGTTTCCAACTGCGCTATCCTCCGACGAATCACACCAAGCCATGCACAACGCGATCTCTTCTTGTTTTGACCAATTCGCCGAATCCTTCGATGTGTCTTTCGGAACCTCTTTCTCAACCGCCTTCTTCTTAGCCTTTGTAGCACGCTTCTTTGGTTTGACTGGTGACATCTCTACAGAAATAGTGTTGTCGTCGTCATCACCAACAAGATCATCATTTGGAACCGAATCGTGATACGATCCGTGACCCGAACCTTGATAACCCGGTGACATTTGGTGACTCGGATAACCCGAACCGGTTCCAACATAAAAATCCGGATTGTTTTCTAATTGTTCCATAAAATCACAAGCATCAAGATTGATGTGGTTTGCCAGAGAATAATTTTGATAATTAGAATAGGAAGATGATGAGTCCATTGTTGGACGATAACACGATTCGAGGGAGCCATACATACTTCGACGGGAGTGGCTTTGTTGTGGTTGTTGGTTGTTTTGATACGGTGGAATAAAGGACGATTAACATTACGATTCATAGCAAATGGGTTGAATGTTTGTTGTTGTGGAGGTACTTGAGATTCATAATCAAGAGAACGGGGTCGGAAATTGATGTTTGGTGAGACACCGGTTAACCGAAAAGTCGAATCCGGTGAAACTTGCGGGATGTTTTGTTGTGGTACACGGGATTTTCGGCCTTTTGCTTGTTGTTGTGGTGTTTTCTTAGACATTTTGAATAAATATAGTTGTGAGATTGTGTGAATTGAATTGTGTTTATGTTGTGTATTTATAAGGGAATTTTTTTTTTTTTTGCCCAACGGCTATGAATCAAACGGATACTTTTTTTTTTAGTCACAAACGGCTAGTATATTAAATGAGTGAACCGTTTGGATCAAATATCAAAAAAAAAAGGTGGAAAGTTAATCGGTCGAGGTTGAGACCGAGTGGCTTTGTTTTCTTGCTTCATTTCGGTCGCGACCGAATACACACAAAAGGGACGATCGGTCGTTTTGAGCTCGACCGAATCGGTCGAGTATCTTATTGTGTTTAGCCTTAGACTCTCTTTATCAACAACCCATCACAACCCAATCTCTTAATAAAATATTATTTTCTCTTTCCTTCACCTACACAACCAATACACATACAACCAATCTATATTTTTTTATCATTTATCAACAACCTAACCTAACATATAATATTATTTCTTTATATTCAATTTAATTACTTAAAGTTTTTTATAAACTATATATTTAATAAAATATTTACTTTATAAGTATATATTCGAAATAGTAAACGGTTTGAATAATAAAAAATAATAATAAAATTGTTACTTTATATTTTTAGGTGTAAATGAAATAAAATACGCTAAATGAAATTACAAAACATGAAGAAATTAAAAATTACAAATTTTAGAGATACAAATGACATAATTAATTATCATCGCCAAATTTTTGCCATATATGCTCAATCAAGTCATTTTTTAGAGATGAATGAGCTTCTTTGTTGCGCAGTTGTTCTCTATTTCTCATATAACTTCTCAAATCCGCAATTCGTTCAGTAGAGTACTCAACAATATCATTACCATTTGTATGCGCGTCGTTCAAAAATTCGGACGGATCAAAATTTTGGTAAGTTTCTCGTTCATCTTCAACTATCATGTTGTGCATAATAATGCAAGCATTCATAATTTGTCCCATTTGTTCGTAGTCCCAAATAAGACATGGACATCGAAGGAAAGCGAAACGAGCTTGTAGAACTCCAAATGCCCGTTCCACATCTTTTCGAACGGCCTATTGATGTTGAGCGAACAACCTATGCTTTCTAATTTGTGGAGAAGTTGCAGATTTCACAAATGCAGCCCATGAAGGATATATGCCATCAGTAAGATAATATGCCATATTTTTTTGCTTGCCATTCACAACATAACTCACTTTTGGTGCTCGAACTTCTAACACATCAATAAAAACAGGCGACCGATGGAGAACATTAATATCATTGCACGAACCTGGTGTTCCGAAGAAAGCATGCCATATCCATAAGTCATATGATGCAACAGCTTCCAGAATGATGGTTGGCTTTCCACTTCTTTCTGCGTATTGTCCAGCCCATCCTGTAGGACAATTTTTCCACTCCCAATGCATACAGTCAATGCTACCTATCATACCTGGGAACCCACGTTGTTCCCAGACATAGAGTAGCCTCGCTAAATCATCTTTATTTGGCCTTCGAAGGTACTCATCACCAAAGCAAGAAATGACACCCTGTACAAACAACATGAGAGACTTTCTTGTCACAGCACCACTCATCCTCAAGTATTCATCTATGGCATCATATGATATCCCTTTCTTCCCGTTTAGGCTCCCTTTCTTCTCTTTTCTTATCTACCTCTAGCCTTTTATTCATTACTTCGATTTCACTTTCCCTAGCGATCCTCATTGCACGCAATTCTTCAAAAAATTCGTTATTAGGGAATGAAAAAGATTGTGATGCCCTACCTTTTCCTTTCTTTTTAGAAGCGTCTCTACCAATTGGTCGTTGAATAGTTGAACCCCCACTATTTGGTGTTTCTTGGTTGGAGTGAACAACATACTCTCCTTCTTCATTAGTTCTCGATCTTTTCGTACTTCCACCACTTTCTTCATTAGGTTCTTCATCCATAGTATGTGAACGTGTATTGTTACGATCTATGTTTAACATCCACTTGGGATTTTTACACATAACTTCGTTAAATACAGTCAAGTCTAAAAACTTACTACCATCCGCCTCATAAATTTTATGCGCATCAAGTTCGACATCTTTCAAATTCATTCCACTTGTTTTTCTGCTATACGTTGCCCTATAAGCAGCGACCCACTTGCTTCCATTTTCACTAAGTCGTTTAAAACGACCTTTCATCTGATTTTCATTCCGAGGGCCGATATCTTTTGGGTTTTCAGATCTCGTCTGCTCATACATTTGACAAATTCTTGCCCACATCGAACTTTTTCTTTGATTGTTTCCACGGGTTGAATCACTACTAATATGACACCATGCTGCCATCAGAGCTGTATCTTCTTTGGTTTCCCATTTTGCACTTTTTTGGTACTTTTGGTTGGTTTTTGAGAATCTTGAAACAAATTTCTAGAAATACTTTGTGAAGTTTCATGATTGGGTATACTAGGCATTTGATTTAGATTTGGATACTGAGAGTTTAAAAGACTTTGATATTCTCCATAATATTGGGTGTTTGGGAAGTAATTTGGATAATTAGGATCCATAGGAGAAATATTAGATGTAAAAAAGTTAAGAAACCAAAAATGAGAATTGAGAAGGTGTATGAAAATATGTTGATATTGGACTATATTTATAGAGAATTGAAAACTAAAATTATTGATATAATTTTTATTTAAAAAAAAACATTTCAAAACACAACATATATTGCGTACAACATTTCAAAACAATTTATTGCGTACAACATTTATTAATTGTGAAAGCTAAAATTGTGAAAAGTCGATTTCAAAAAACTTTATTGCGTACAACATTTATTAAATAGTGTGTAGGAACTGTTTGCAACATTTATTATTGTGTACAACATTAATTTAGACTATAGCAATGGATAAAACCATGTGGTTAAGCATCAATAAATAAGAATGAATATTAATTGTACTAACCGTATGACACTTTTTAAAATAATGTGTATATTCGAGTTAGGTAGTGACTTTCCTACCATTTATTTTATTCTTTCTTGACTTTGTAGGCATTTTATTTTAAAATAATGTGTAAGACTATAGCCATTGTTATTGTGACAAGTGGAGGATTGGACTCTAAATTCAAGAGTCACCCAACGACCAGGTTGGGTCATTAGTTTGCTCATTTTTAATATAATAGTGTTTTTATTGTCCTTTTTGTCCTTTCAATAGTTCGCAACCTCTACCAATAAAGGTAGTCTTAGGATTACCCATTTCAACCTGATTTGACCCATTACCCTACTCATCTATTTTTCCAGCTCCACAAAACACTCTTCAACCTAAGAACCAAGATCTATACATTCCCTTGCATGAGCATTAAACTCTTCTTTTCTCTTAGCTCACGCGCCACCAAACACCCCCACAATGGCGCTCACGCGTGAGGGTATCTTTCACTACCCCTCACGAGTTACCATTGTGGGTAGCCTTAATGGCTACCCTCTCATCTAAGACGTCGTGTGTTTGGTTCTATTAGGATTTGTATATGATACTTTTTAGTAAATTTTAACATGTATTTATGCATGGAATATCGTGAAAGAACAATATGCATTTAATCCAATTTGTTTTGTATTATTATTATGGATGGTTATAAACGGGAAAATTGATGATATTTTTTCTTGTTTAGGTTCTTTGAAGAACACTAGTCTTGGCTCGGATATGTGTGGTTTAACTGGAGTATATCTGTGTCTGTTTCTATTCTCTTGTTACTCTCAAGATGTGAATCCAATGATGTTTGAACCTAAGACATTTTGTAATTACATAAAGATGCCTTGCCACTACGCCACCTTAATAGTGGTTCTAGCCACTGCCCTAGTTGGTCACTACGGAAGAGATTAGAGAAACATCATTGTATATATAATCCAGAAACAAGCAAAACCAAATAATTTACAAAAGTAGTGTAATGACATGAATAAAACTTTGATAAAAGAAAAAGTACAAAATTTTGAAAAAAGGTATTTCCAAATTTCTAAATTCTACAATTAATCATATGGCCCAATTAGATCCTCAGCGAAAGCTAAAATCAAATAAAGCATCTATTTTCGAGTTACTTCGTGTCTTCATGTATGTTTAGGCTGACAAAAAGTTTTTCTTTAATTAGGTAAATCGGTAAGTTATGCAACAAAAATCCTCACAGGCATATGTCAACAAAAGTATTAGTTTCATACTTTGATAAATTATAAACATATAGTCATATAGCTACTAGTTTCATATTGTTGTTGTTGCGTTGAATATGGGCTACCTACCTAGTCCCTTTCACAAATAAATTCATTCATTATTTACATTAACCAACCTCCTTCCTTTTACAATCAATTGATTCATTTACTACAATTTTGCTCTTTCATTAAGTTTTTTTTTTCTTTTTTTTTTTTGATGAAAATGGTGAATTATATTATCTCAATAAAACAAACTCATACAAGTTGTCCAAAGTCTGATAGGACATGCCCTATGCAGCCATTGAAACAACTAAAGAAATCACTATACACAGTTGATTACATCAACTTCATACATTCACCATTCTTCTAGATTAGATGTTGTACATTATGTGACAACTTCTAACTCTAGCTCCTAAATTAAGTTATCCCAATGCTCCTAATAAATTACACATGCTCTTCATTTAGTTATCCCAACGCCTCTTATTTAATCTCTACTGAATTCCTATCCCCATTGCCTGATAAAACTCAAATTTTCTTAAGATCGATCTCACCAAGTAAGCAAGCTAAAAAAACATACGTAGGTTATTTAATATTGTCACTTATCACAATATTAAACATGAAAAACGTAGGGGCACACTTCACCTGCAGATAATTAAATAATAAGTTCAATAAGAGTATTTTGGTAGAATTTGACTTTACTTTCTTCACCAGATCTAAACTTTCTTACTGTCAATTTTGTCATTATAAGGAACTTAGTACTTATAATGTGATTGTTTTGTGAGCGGGCCCATAAATAAATAAGAAATAAATAAATATATATGCGNTAATGCTTTTAATAAATTTATTGTTTCTAACTATTAATGCATTTCTAAAATTTTATGCAGAATAGATTTTTGTGATGTTTTGATCCATCCAAAATTCTGGAGGCCTTTAAAAAGGCTAGATTTTGTAAAAATCATTAGTGATGATTTGAAAAAGAAGCGTTATCATTTTATGTTCGATGCTCCTCTCAAGCGCTCCAACGTTATTAAGGCCATTTATTCGAGTTGAGGATCCCCTCTTTAGGGGGGGGGGGGGTGGATTATCGTTTTGTTGAGAGAGCGGAGAACTATGGTAATATGGATTTGTACGGCCAACGTACAGTAGCGGTAGTCATCCGTTCTTTAAGGAACGAATACAATCACCTGCAGGTTAGCGAAGGCAAGCCAGAAGATTATAACGAGTTTGAGAGCGACGCATACCAATTATTGGAGGTGATTCGTGCGGTATACCCGAATCTTATTATGTCTATGTTTAACAATCTGAAGGGGCCGTTTGAGAAAAGAATGGATCAAACAGCCCCTTCAGATTGTTAAACATAGACATAATAGATTCGGGTATACTGCACGAATCACCTCCAATAATTGGTATACGTCGCTCTCAAACTCATTATAATCTTCCAGCTTGCTTTCGCCAACCTGCAGGTGATTGTATTATTTCCTGAAAGAACGGATGACTGCCGCTACTCTGCATCGGCCATACAGATCCATATTACCATAGTTCTCCGCTCTTTTAACAAAACGATAATCCAACCCCCTAAAGAGGGGATCCTCAAATCTCGAATAAACGACCTTAATAACTCTGGAGCACCTGAGAGGAGCATCGAACTTAGAATGATAACGCTTCTTGTTCAAATCATCACTGATTATTTTTACAAAATCTAGCCTTTTTAAAGGCCTCCAAAATTTTGGATGGATCAAAACAACCCAAAAATCTATTCTGCATAAAATTTTAGAAATGCATAAATAGTTAGAAATAATAAAAATATTAAAAGCATTATATAAAATGGTTCGTATAGCAGCTTAAAAAAAACAAAACAAAAAAACATGTCTACGCATATATATTTATTTATTTCTTATTTATTTCCGGGCCCACTTACAAAACAATCACATTGTAAGTACTAAATTCCTTATATTGACAAAGTTGACATTAAAAAAGTTTAGATCTAGTAAAGAAGGTAAAGTCAAATTCTACCAAAACACTCCTATCGAACTTTATCTTTTATTGGTCTCTAACCTGAAAACAAATCATGTAATGTTATCTAATAAGAATTGCTAGTGCTAGAAACCATGCAAAAACAACCAATAGTTAACTCAAGCTTACCCAATAATAACACTTTTGAGCATAACACTTTTGCACATAAAAGGCTCCATCAATCATAGTGTTCTTGTTTCTGTGTTTTGAGGGGTTGAAATTTTTGTGATTTTGTTTCGGATATAAGAAAAACAAAAACGAAAACAAGATTCAAGATGTTTATTTTCGAAAATCAACACAAAAGAGATGATGTTTTGTGCAGTTTGGTGAAGGAGAATAAGAGGGAGGATGATTGTGTTTGTAGTGTTAAGGTTGGTATTTTAGGGTAAGGGTTATAGAGTTTATAGTGAGTGAGGAGTAGAGAAAATAATAAAAGAGGTCAATGTTATTTAATAATGTGTAAGATGGTTGGTATATGTTTGGTGTTAAAATTTATTGCATGTGTGCAAAGCTGAAAAACAGGGAACTATAAGAAGAGAGTAATGTTTGTGTTGTTGCTTGAACATATAACAAAAGAACTTGTAAAGAATAAAATTAGATACTTTGTGAGTCTATTATTCTAGTGTGTGTGCGCGCGCGCGCGAGTATCTCAAGATGGTCTTGTCTAAAGCTGTTTTGAGCTCACGAGTGTTGGTTAGCGTTTGGTTGAGTTATTCTTAGCTAATCGTTTAAAATGGATTGTAAATACTGGGTGGGTTTCCCAAAACCCATACTTTCAGTCAGTACATTGTTAATGATTCTTAATCACATTTTCCAGTTTCGAACACAAAATGTCAAAACTGTTAAACCTTAGATCGAGTAAGAAGTTAGAGATTTTAAGTTATTTTGCAAAAACACCACCACCTAAGATGCATTTGAAATACGATATGCTTAGGCTCCCTTCTCTCACTTTTCAGTTTATCGATTTTTAATTATTTTTTTGTATCCATAGCCCATGCTTTCCTTGGTCATCTGCTTAGATCAAACAATATAATAACTCACAACTTTCTTAAGATCTTAAGATACCTGAAGACTTCACTTGCTTCAAGTCGATTTTAAGTCAAATTCTCAAATCTCTCTTACACTACTGCTTTTGTGCGGGAAGTGTGTAATAATTATGCTTTTAATTTATATAACAGTACAAAAACTAAGCTTGCGCTAAAGGTTTATCGTTGATAACATTGTTCTCTATCGAATATTCAGAACATTTCCGTACAATACTCTTCTTTTAAGAACATATGAATCGTGTCAACTTTACATCTTTGAAACTCTTGCAAATTTATAATTAGTGAGCTCAAGTGTTCTCTTTAGCCCGATTAGATCGGAATGTTTTGCATCAAGGTAAAAACCAATTTTTTTAGGACCTGAAACTAGCACAAGAGCATGCATACAGCACCAGCTATATACAAACAAAAAACAGCAAAATGAAATCAGCTTGGTCCACCAGGTCCCCAACTCGGTTCTAACCAGCACGCAGATCGACACTAGCCAACTTTTGGTCCATATGATGCCATACACAGCCCCAAAAATAACCATGCTTGTGGGAAAATAACAGGTTTCCAGACTTTTATGAATTATGACCCAGTTTCATGAAGGTCAGGAAGAAGGGAAGCCTTTTTTTCCTAAAAACAAAGTACAAATAAGATTGAATGCCCCATTAATAAAGAACCATAAAATGTTCAAAATGTTAAAGCATTTTAAACACATTCTCAAAATCAACAAAAAAAATCATGCACTCGCTCGTATATCAGTTAACTGACAAAAGTCATCATGAGCCGGGAGTTACAATCAGAAAACAAGAGAGGGTACTACCAAATGAAAACTGAAGCGCTCTAAGTACAAGCATTTGTAACATGTAACTGCATGCTAACTAAAACTCTTTCAAACAAGATAAATACCATTCATGGTGTAGGAACACTCGTTTGGGACAGCCAAAAGGGTATGGCTTATACATTTGCTATTTTAGGGCGATGTGACAGCCAAAAGGGGTATAGCTTACAACTCGGACTGATAAAATTAGTCATCCAAATAATAGTAAGATCCAGCAAGTTTCTGCTCCCTGTCCTTTGTTGAATTTAGCTTGTTAATTCTTGGGCGATAATTAGTCGGATCCCGTCTAAATGTGATGGTCAAATGCTGTAAGACAACATATCAAACACCAGTTTAAACATTGTTATCATATAATTGCATAGATAACAAAAAATGGGATATAAAAACAAAACTGACCACATTCTATAAACAAATAAGATAAATAACTGAAGAAGGAACGCAAAGATATAAACGATACTTGACCGAGTTCCAGATCCCCCCTTAAATTATCTCTTTTAAGTGTCTTCAACATCCTATTCGAATAACCCGTGAAGCCTTTTTCACTTAAAGCCTAGAGGTGGCGATTCTAACCATATACTTGTAAATGAATCGATATGGGTCCATGTGTTTTATATATAATGGGTTGGATTGGTTGAACAGAAATCAGATCAAATGGGCCAACACATCAGACAGGTTAAATGAGCTTTGAAATTATTCAAGATCCAGAATCCCAACAAAACCATAAACAAGATCTCAAGAGTTACACACAAGTGCGAAAGTACTGTTCTACTATATCTCTTTGGAAAGTGTCTAAAACATCCTATTTAAATACTCTAAGAAGCATTTTACACTTGTTGACCAAATACTTGTACATGGATCGATTTAATTTTGTGTTTTATCTATAATGGATCACATGGGTTAAGCTGAATGATTGACTGAACAGAAATCGGGTCAAATGGTTAGACATCAGACAGGTTAATCCGAAATTTATTCCCCAACCCCCGCCCATTTTTCCACATTTACTGAAGATTGATGGTATATATTTTAAAGAATATCAAATATGACAGACTTTGTCTGGAGTAATTAGTTCAGATACTCGACCTGACTAAACCAAAAGATTTTATTTTCTATCTGGTTTGTTTAGTTCTAAGCAATTCATTAATACCCCCTAAAAGAAACATGGTTGAACGAGTCAAGTTTTCTTTTTGGAGAGGTAAAAATTTAGCACCCAAGAAAAAAAAAAGTTAAATTGATAGCAATATAGCAGACTTACAGATAAAAAGAGATTCATTCCGGTCAATAACGACTGAGGGGCATTAGCAACACAATCAACAGACGGCTGCCCTTCATAAACAATCACCCTGTCTGCTAGATAAGTTGCCATTATAAAGTCATGTTCTACCACAAAAGCAGTCTTCTTAGCATGTAGTATAAATCTCTTGATAACTTTTGAAGCGACAATACGCTGCTCAGAATCGAGGTATGCACTTGGTTCATCTATCAGATAAATATCAGCAGGCTGAAATCAAAAGGAAAAAGGACAAAAAAAAAAAAAAAAAAAAAAAAAGAAAAAAAAAAAGAAAAAAGAAAGAAAGAAAACCAAAATGAGATCATATGAATTATCAGCTAAGCACTAAAATCATAATGATAATATTTGGTAACAACAAGCCAATCAAAACAGCCGTTCCACTAAATAAACTAAACAAAAAAAATTAACCAAGCAAATGAGAAAATTTCTTACCTTTCCAAGGCACAGGGTCAATGCAACTCTTTGCAATTCACCACCAGAAAGATTCACCACCTCTTGATCCATTAGCTGCTCGATTTGAAGAGGCTTCATGACATCCGAAACAAACTGAGGATGCATATATGAATCACGAATCTTTGAATGTAGCAAATGCCTAACTGAATGAGGAAATTTGGGACTGATCTTTTGGGGCTTGTAAGAGACATTAAACTCAGGTATCTCCACCTCAGAGCCTTCCACGGTATCAGGCTTTAATAAACCAGCCTACAGAATTGATGTATACAGACTTAAACACCCAAGATACACATGATAACAATTAGAGGTAGCAAATTTGACCCATTTACTATACATGGGTCGACTCAGCTGATGTCTGTTCAGCATAAAACCTCCTAAATAATTCTATTCAGGAAACTTAAAGAAATTATTATTGTGACAGACTAACTTAATACTTTCTTTGGAGAAAAGCATCCCAAGTCGAACGGATGATATATTAAACATGTTTTAAAAGGAAATGGTCAAATTGGTTAATAGTCACCTAAAGTGTACTTCGAACATTTTGTGGTCACATTTAACATACTAGATGTAAGACGGTCCTTTTGGACNTATATTTATGATTGTTGTCATAAAGTAAAATGCACCTTTAGATTATCTTCCAGAATACGTGTGAAGTAGTTTTGCAACTCAGATCCTCGGAAGTAGGTTAGAATTTCTTGCCAATCTGGAGGGTTCTGAAGATGTATAACTAAAGCATTAACAACAATAAAAAGAAAATAAATTAAAATGCTTGTGGACATAAACTATAAGGGATCAACAGATTTACATTAAAGCGTCCCAAATTGGGTTTCAATTTTCCAGCCAAGACTTTTAGAGCTGTCGACTTCCCAATTCCATTTGTTCCGACTAAACCAAGAACTTGCCCAGGCCTCGGGACAGGCAACCTGCCATAATTATTTATCAATTTAGTACTCAATGTGAGACAGTACATGTGGCAAAATGGGGACTGGTTGGATAACGGGTCAAGAATAACTGTATGGAGTGATAACAGGTTGGGTTGACCCGAAATAGATTTTATGCAAAGTTCTGTTTTTTGTGAAAAGTTAGTGTTTCAAATATGATTAAAAAAACATTAAAGAAAACCTGAACAAAAATTTCAAATAGTTTTAGGCATTCAATGGGCAACTTTGAACCCATTAAACTAATAGTTATACCAGTTTCACCCAATTTGACATTAATGTTATTCGAACCAATCCATTCATATTTAAGCAGATTCATGTTGCCGCCTCTATCAAACAGCAACACTAGTGTAACAAATCAGACTTGTTTACTAACTAACCTGTGTAATTTGAAGGTGTTGACTCCATAACGGTGAGTTGTATCTTTTTCCAGATCTTTTGGTAAGTTAATGATCTCAATTGCATCAAATGGGCATTTCTACATTAACATAAAGAATGAATATCATACTTGAGCTGCAATTACTGTTAATTTTGGAACAGAAAGCAATAAAGACGAATTTTACACGCAATACAAACCTTAACGCATATACCACACCCTATGCAAAGCTCCTCGGAGATATATGCCATCTTGGAGGCAGATGAGACCTCGATACATAGCTTACCTGGCAAAAGAGAACGAAGGTTTAGTGTATAACTATTAAAATGTGTCTAGGTCCATAACGATAATAATAATTTCCGCTTTTAGCAACATTAGAATAACTTTATAGGTGCACACATATTCTACTATTTTTTATATATCTAAACGATCTGTTAGTGCGTCCATTAAAATATCCACTTAGTTTTCCGGGACCATATAAGGGGTAAAAAGTACGAAGCCATCTATCTCCAATCAACAATTCTTAAATTAAATATCACTATTTATTAATTTAATGTTTTAACTTTACTCAGACATGCCAGCAATAACCTATGGTAATGATGTTTTAGTAAACTCGATATTTCAACCATATGTTTGATCGTTTGGACACAGCTCACCTTGTGCTTCCTGCTAAGGCAAGAAAGACATTTGTGTCATGATGCACCTCACGCCTTATGTACACCGCATAAAGCTTACAAGCTAAATCCACATGTAGTAGTTGAACCTAAACCATTACGCTTTTAAGGTTTCTTAGTTAAAGACAATCAAATAACTAGACCACCTCGGTTTCTTAGGGCAGTACCATTTTACTACCATTATCATTTTACTTATCAGGCAATTTCCTTAAAAGACATAAGCATGAATCACCTTACTTTCCACAATTTCCCAATCAGTCGAGATATAAACAATTCTGAATATCCTACATCAGCTAAAACCTTACATCTTATTCCTAGACCGCAACACCACCTATGACAAAACACCCAAACGTCCTTTGGCTAGGGAAAAAAACTCGCTACTAAAAACGCTACAGAAGCCAGGCCAAATCAAATCACTTTCTACACTCTTACAACACCAAACGCGACTATATCAACTAATTTTTCCAAACTAACTATCTACTCCTCTGCTAAACATACACCAACCGTCACTATATCCAAAAACAACTATATCACAATCTAACCAAAACTTGGAAGGCGTTTGAGATTGCTTAAGTTGGGTTTAGCTGTAGAGTAATAGGGTCTTTTCTAGAAAACTATCCAACAAACACTGAACATATTGAAAATGTGCTTAGTGCTCAAATCGTAAATTTTCCAGAAAAGTGTTTTAAAAACCAAAAATTGGCTTTTCTAATGTCAAACTAACTTTAGATTAGCGCGATTTAACTTTTCAAAAAAAAATTCCTTTCGCTTTCGACATTTTTCCTTATCCTTTTCACTTTTCGCGATTTATACTTTCCTAAAGATAAAAGACCCTTCTTCTTTTTAAATAGAGATTATTACACAAAAAGCACTTATCATTAAGCAAATAAACAGCTTCTCATAAGCTAATAATAAGCTACTTATATGACACAAAATTCTCTCATACTAAAAGACTCCAACAGAATATTGTAAAGCTTTCAAGCATTATCACATTTTCTACAAAATAAGCAAATCCAAAAAGCACTTATTATTAAGCACTTTTTAACAACTTAACAAACCAAAACAAGCATTATTATACCAGTTTTGACAACAGGGCATGATTTCTTGCACTCTTGACGACACTTCTTGGGTTTACATCTGTCTTCTTTCAAGATTGCAATACGCGTTAATCGGTCAGCCATTAGGGTTTCAGATGAATGAGAATGCGGCGCGTGGTGGACACACGATGATAAAGTGAAACCTTAAAAAAGAAGATGTACGCAGAGGGTTTTGTTAATGAGGAGGATTTCGTGGGGTTTGGTTTGTTGTAAATGGTCCTTTGGTTATATGATATGTTGCACTTTTGGCCTTTTTAGCTTTTCAAGTCGTTCGTGAGGAGCATGTCATGTTATTCTTACTTGTCTTGGATACACAATAAATATATATTTGAAACTTATACGAGACTTGGTTTTAAAGACATTTCTTGAATGCTTGAGGGCAAGCATTGGTTTAAGTATGGGGGAGTTTGATGAGTCTCGTATTATACATGTTTATACCCCCGATATTATATGAATTATAGGAAAAATAACCTTATTATTAGGACTTTTGATACTTAATACAAGAATATATTTGCAGGACAAAGGTCTGGTGAAAGTAACGAGGAATACACGAGATGGATGACTTTGTGAACATAAAAGGAAAAAGACATAGTTTGGACTAAAGCACGCCGCTTATATGAAGGAAGAGCGCCGCTTACGGGCATCTTTGGTCAACTATATATCTACGAGTCAAACATAAAGTACGCCGGTTATATACAACATAAGCGCCGATTACGCGAAATAAAGCTCGCCGGTTTTACACCAAATGCGCGGCGTACTTCACATGGCAGTTATGCTTTCTACATTAATGAGCTAAACTTAAATGGCAAGACCGATCATTTGCTTGTCATAACTTTACAAGGATGTGCTAGGGTTCCATCTACACTATAAATAGGAGTTTAACTCGGAGTTTTAGACACACCACAACAACAAATATCACTTTGATCCCGAGAAGCAGTTTAGTAGTGGTATGCACCGAACCACTAGCTAAGAATTCAGAACCACACTTGGAGAAACACTTTGTAGCACGAATACTTTCGGTATAAACTAAATATCATGTTAGAAATACTTGTTTACACGTTTTACTTTATGTTAAGTGTTGAGTAGTAACCTTATGTTTATTTGAGGCACTTTTGCCATGTTTGTTATGAGAATTGTATCATGAATATTGAATCTATGGTATTTGCATTTGATATGTCATTGTTTAGTCTCTTATCATTTGTCTTGATTGATCATTGTGATTGCTTAAAGGTCGAGAGATTCAATCATGTTGGTTATATTATGAATTGTCTGTCTATAACAACTCATTGCTATACTTGTGAGAATTGCTTAGTAAAACAAATGATAACCTTGACTATAACACGTTTAATGGCTAGTCTCATGTCTAACGACTTGACTAGAGGAAATGCATGTTTCATACTTCATACTTGGACCACACTTTATGCATTCTGTGTATCTAGAATCAAAGGCCGAAAGGAGATTCTTTTACATGGGATAGATATATTAGTTAACGCGATTAACCATCATGTTCTACTCTTATGCTTTGTCCATGTCACTTCTGTGATGCCACTTCTTATAATTCTCATGTGCTTTGCCTTAAATAAACATACTTTTAATATTAACTGGGAAAACATTTCAAAAATCTTAAATCCAACAAAAACGGTTTTAGTGATAAGTGACAATCATTGGAATCCAATTTTGTTACCTTTAACTAGCAATAAGAAACAACATCCTCTATTGGGACGACCTGGTCTTACCTTAAACATTTGCTATAAACGGGGGTTATACTTTTACCCATGTGTTTTGTGTATTAAGGAAATGGTGAAACTAGTCTAATAAATTTAAAGCTTTCGAAACAAATCAATTACCGTGCATCAGTTTCGGAGCACATGCTTGACACTTAATTTCCCCAAACTAGAGGTGACTCTCTATAACTAGATGGGAAAGCATTAACACCTTGACTCTAAATGCATTAGGTTCTTTAATAGCAAGTTATGACACAAATATACACGATATATATAGCTAGAAATTAGTAATAATACTCACGTACCACAAAAATTGCCCCTTCCCAAGAAGTACTTTATCCATAATTCTTCTGTCGATATCATTTGCTCATGCAATAATCATCCATGGAGCAGATTTTGTTTAGAACACATAACAGGACCATCATTAATTCCCATCAGCAACGGATGTCAAAATATTTCTTTTTACCACACGAAGGCTGCCAATTGCAATTGGGTCTTCAATAACATCAAAAGCATCGACTTCTGCAATTGTTGCACGATATGCATGCCTTTTGACTAAATAAAACCAAGTTGAAACTTAGTTGGTCCAAGATGATGGTTTTGAATTTAAGTGGCCATCCAATTAATTAAGAGAGCTCAGTTTATAGTTTATTTATTTACTTTCTCGTGTAAATTTGGATATCTGAATTTTCGAATATTTGAAATTTTAGATGACGGTATACAAGAATATATGATATCCAAAATGTTTTCTAAATTCTAGCTAGATTTCATACTCTTTTAAATAACCATCTAATGGTTTGCTCATAGGTTGTATATATGTTTACTAGTTTCTTTGCTTGGGTATGTTCAATGCTTTGTAAACTCAATGATCTATATATATGTTTTGGCGATAAATAAAATTAATTGACCTTTTTTTCCAAAGAAAAGATAAATACCATGCATGTATGAGTAATGATAACCTTTTGTTCTTCTCCGGATAAAACGAACACCAAACAAATGAGGAATATGGCGAGAACAATATTCATCTTGCACTGTAAAAACGCTCGTTCCTCGCAATATGCTTTAGTCCAAGGTTCAAAGTAAACACCATGCATGCATGAGTAATGCTAACCTTTCGTTCTTCTCCAGAGACAATGAACACCAGAGAGATCAGGAATATGGCGAGAACAATATTCATCTCACGATGTAAAAAGGCATGTTCCTCGCAATAAGCTTTAGTCCAAGGTTCAAAGTAAAGAGATCTAAGGCAGTGGTTATGGTAGAGGAAATTTGTTGACAATAATGGCTATTTGTTGAGTGTTGAAAGATGATAATAGATCAGATTTAGCTCAAAAAGCTGGAAAATAGAAGTTTGGACAACGACTATTAGGTAAATTGATTTTAAGTACACTGCATCTTTGTTTATTGACATATTGACTTTTTCTTTGTGAATAGAATGTCCGAGCTTCTAAACATTCGATATGTAAGTCAATCTAATTGATATTAAAAAATATTTAAAATTGGTATTATTTATTGTTTTGCATAAGGTGCCTAATGGGTGTTAGTGTGTTACTCGGTTATGATGGGCATTAGGTTGTTGGTATGAAACTACAAGTGTTTTTTACGAACTTATAAAGGATACTTTTTTCGTCTTTGGTATCGAACATAGGAAAAAAAATCCTTTTGTTGCATTCCTTTCACTATATATAAGACCCCATTTCTTTATGCATTGGCATAAAGTGATATATCGATTGCATTTGAACATTGAAAAGAAGATGGTAACCAAAAAGCTACTAAGGAATGTGGGCAGAACATAACAAAAATAAAACCATATTCATGAAAGCGATTTGTTCATCCACACGTTCAGTTAGTTACAAATACATCCTTCGAAAACAAAATGTGACCCCGACCAATAATCAACCGTAACGATATCTATCCCCTCGATGTTGTAAGAAATGTCAATGGTAACGATGCTTTTAAAGTGAGAATTGGAAATAGTAATACTCGACAAATACACAGATTTTTTGGACCTTCTTTCAGGTGGTGTGGTGGTGTTGTATGACTATGACATGTTTGCTTTGCAGGTATACAATGAGAAAAGACTAATCGGCATGAAGCTAGAAATTTAAATCTCTGTGAGAAGAAGTTTTGTTAGTTTAACTTTAGATATATTTCATATGTATCAAAGGGAATGGATCTACTAAAAAGAAAAATAAAAATAAGAAGAATGAGAAATGTTTTTAGCTACACATTTCAAATGAAGAAGGAGAATTTCATGGGAGATACAACTTTTTTGGTAGGGAGGTGATTTGTACACCATTTCTTTTATCCATCCACCACTAAATTATGTATAGCAGTGTTGTACTGTGTGCATCACTGATGTAATTTAGTGGTGAATGGCTAAAATAAATGGTGTACAAATCGTCTCCCTTTTTGGTAGGTTGAGTTTTGTTACCAATAAACTAGTGACATGTTTTTGATCCGAAGTTTAAGCATTAATTGTTAAGTTAGCATGCTTTTTGTTTTGGGTAACCATAAGGACAATTTACTTTTATAGGAGTATGAAGGTGTTAATGTTTACACTATGAATAATTCAAAGTTTACTTATTTGTTTTGGGTAACCATAACGATAGTTCGCGTTATTACGACCACAAGGTATATATGTGTTGGGTCATTTTTATTTCTATCTTTGCAAGTTGAGTTTTGTTACCAATAATTTATTATCTACCATTCTTAAAAGTTTTACATTATTGCATTAATTTGGATTACAATAAGTTTTATCTATGCGTACTTTTTTCTTATAGTTTTTTTTATTATATTTTTTCAACATTAAAATATACATGTTGCTTTGATTTCTAAACGCATACTTTTGATTTGTGCAATTTTACCTAAT
>LBNU01007780.1:12276-46503 GCA_014162995.1 Artemisia annua
TTTAGACCATTATGGGTATTCTAACGGTCTCGTGATACCTCGGTTGAGACTAACTCCAGCCTTTCAAGAGTTTATATAGTGAATTAATCATGAATCTTATGTTGTTATTCATTATGATAATTTTAAAACTTTCCATATATATTATTAGTCTTATTCAATCATAAACACTCCCAATCATGTAAGTTACGTTTACAAGTTCTAAGTTTTTAAATACGGTATTGGTGCCACAAAATGGGACATTTGGTCTTCTTATAAAAATACGACGTAAACTCAACGCTGATCACATATTTTATATAATTAATATAAAATCGTTCAAGCATGGTTTCGACAAACTTTGCTCATGACCATAAACAAAGATATTTTGAGGGCTCAATAAGTTTACACATGACACTTTTACATTTTTGAATTGAAGAGTACAAGCAGTGATAATTGCACACTATCATATATGTATTAATTTGATTCTTATTTATGATGATGTCGTTTCAAGAACATACCTTTTGTAAATGCTAATGATTCAGCATTCGGGTGGATGCCTATACTAGCTCAATTCACACTTAGATTTATCTGTGCATTATTTTTTCTAAAAAACCCTACTTTGGTTTCCGTTGATTCTATATTAATAATCATAGAAATAGTCACTTAATTCACACCATGGAACCGACTTTGTGTAAGTCTTTAACAATGTACATCCACGACAGTTCGTTTCGAAGTACGAATGCCATCAATGGAGACACACATTGCTGATTTGGAATTTAAGTAGTTCGATTCATTACCTAACGATTGAGATACCAATCTGGATAACGTTCACCTTTTTAAAGATTTGTGGATGAAAATAATATTAAAAGAATTTCTATTACCAGATTTTATGGGAGGTACCGCATAGACAATTGGAGTATTATTTATTTTTAGAAGTTTGGTGTTTATAATAAGCTATATAAGTATACTATTCCATCAGTGATAGTTATTGGGACCGCTCTTTAGAGTCCTCATTCTTGTTTTCATATTTAAATGAATATACCTAGCTAATTTTATATACTAAAGAATAACATTTTAATACCTCATAGTATCCTCTATATTATTTAGTAATGATAAGTTGATCCCTTTGGTGCTAAATCAGGTTTTCTAAGCTTGTAGTAGAAATTGGGTTATCTACATCTTTAGAAGCAATATCCTTACTATAAACGTATATTCAAATGCGTGTATATATTACGGATAACATTTGAACTATTCGTTGCTTATCGTGCATTGTACAAGTACACGAATTTGGAATTGGTTAAGCTTGGGTCTTTAATATCTGGATTTTTTTTTTTTTTTTTTTTTTTTTTTTTTTTTTTGTTTTTTTAAGGCAATAATCATGGGAATTATTGTCGGCTCTAATCGCTTCTGGACATACGATCAAGATCTAGTGTTCCAAAAAAAAAAAGAAAAAGAAAAGAAAAAAAGAAAAAAAGAAAAAGAAAAAGGTAAAATTAATTAGAAATTTAAACTTTAATCCCGCGCAGTCGAGCAAAATCATCTACATAATATAAGATATCATAATGATAAGCGAAATAGTCATTCTTAATGGTCCGTCTTCATCGTACTTAACTAGGCTGATGAAAGATTAGCTCTTTGAATTAGTCATTCCTTTGTTTTTCTTTTTGTTTTATTTTTCATTTCTCTTCTTAATAAAATACCGAAACAAGAATAACTAGTATATATGGAAGATTATTATTGGCGCATAAATCGTATACGCAGAATATATAATTGTGTAAACTAAACTTATAAAAAGTTCATGATTGTATACTTACTCGCGTATTGCGGCGGCAAATATCGTGCGATTAAAATTTTCTATGAGAAATGTTTTTCAATTTTATTTTTCTGTTACAATAAATTTACGGATGATGACAATTTATATTTGAATAAAAATAAGCTCTATCCAACTAACTCATATAAAAAATGTATATTACCCTCGTGATATTGCGGCAATACAAAGACGGTAGCTTGTAATATTATTGAGATATGAGGTCAAATTGGTTGACAGTGACTTGTAGCCAAAAGTGAGGAGGAGACAATGTTAGTTCATTACATTTATACGGTATAAAAATACCTACTATCACTAAACATTATATTTTATTTTAGATTTTTTCTCCATATGGTTTTAAAAAGTAAATTTGCATCATATTAAGAAATTGGTTATACAAATATACACCTTTTAATGTTTGTTTTTTTTGTACTTGATAGTATTGTTCAAATTTTGTTTTAATATATTTGTCTCACATATATGTGGGATATAAGTAAAAGACTGCTTATAAATGCAAATAAAACTCATATGTCATAAAAACCATGTTGAGTTAACTATGAAAAGAGATATATAATAAACCATGTATATATGAGTAACATAACATATATTAAATCATAGACTTAGCACTTTGCTCATTTGCCTTTAATGAATTCATCTCTATTTTTAAAGAAACGGTTTATTTTGTTTTTGTGGTTGAGTTTTTTGAAAATTTCAAAAGATGTATTAATTGGTTATCGCTGGTGCTTCTCAGTTGGAGGTAGACGGACTCTTTTTAAATTTGTTCAGTGATCGATTCCTTTATTCCATATGTCAATTTTTAAAGTCCCTAGGGGTGTGCTTAAAAACATGGAGTCAATAAGTCGTCAACTTTTTGAAGCGAAGAAAAAATGAAAACGATTTTATGTGATTTTATATGTATCATGCCTACAAGAACTCAAGCCAAGAAAAAAATGAAAACTATTTTGTGAACTTTATATATATCTTACCTACAAAAAAAAAGAAGTTTATTAATCCAATAATGACTGTCTCTTTCTATTTTTCCAATGGCTACATGTTTCGTTCAGGTTTAGATCTTTTATTAGAAACCATTTTTTTTTTTACTCCCAGTAGATAAAAAAGGTCACTACTCTATTTTCAATTTGTGCACTTCTAAGAAGGATTAAAAAGTGCTGAAAAGTTATTGATGTCACTTTAACAAACTCGATTCATAATGATTATACATTTCTGAAATCATGTATAATTGTACTGTTTAGCAATTTTAGACAAAAAAATAGTGAAAAAGGTGGATCCGGTACTGTTTCGAAGCTGCCAATTCATATGCCAAACCAAAGGTATCACCACTAAGCTGTCTTCTTTCCGTCAAAAATTTGGTTTTTTAACACATACAATACTATCGTATACAAATGCTTTGTCGTAATGCGTGAGTTAAAACCATCATTTTTAAGCAAAAGGAAAAGAAAAGAAAAAAAATTTGAAAAAAATAATTTAGTTAATCTTTTATATAATAAAAGAATTACATCATTTCGTAGTGTTTTTTCAAAACCTTTCTTATTGAAAAAAAATCTTTCTTATTGAAAAAAACATTTAGACCAATAGGAGAGCTCGATTTTGCTACGTAGGCGAAATCGAGCAATATGATTGGTCAATAGAAAGTCTAAATTGATTTTTGTCAAACTTAATAAATTTGGTGGAGAAATTTTATTAAGAAAAAAATGCATAAAAATATAGGTGTCAAATTTATGAAAACAAAAACTTAAAAAAAGAGGAAGTAATTAATAAAATTTAGTGGTTGAATTTTAAATAAATTATATAGAGCTAAGTGTAAAATTACAAGTTTCTGTGTTTTTTCATAACTTTAGAAAAAATACAAATAACCCCTTATACTTTATAATATTAACTTTGTTTAAAATTACATGAGTATTAGTATGGGGAGGTGATATGTACACCACTAAAAATGGTGTGCACACTACTAGATTACACTGATGATGCACACAGTACAACATCCAGATGCATAATTAGTGGTGTGCACACCACTTTTAGTGGTGTACATATCACCTCCCTATTGGTATTAGTTTTTGGACTTTCATCCATTAAAATTACAAAATTTGGTAAATATGCGAATTAGTTTTAATATTGTTAGTTTTAGTCTTTCATCCGTTAGAAAATTTTTTTTAAATAAAAACTCAGGTTATTCTATTTAAAAGTTTAATTTAAGCGTACACGGGTTTGAATATTAAATATGGCTAAATTATTAGCAACGGGAATATAAATATCAAATGGTAAGCACGAGTTAATATGATACGAAAATAAATATACACGATTCTACTTATAATAACGACTCATGAAATTCTTATTTAAAATTATATATGAATATCCATAAAAACATTTTGACAACTTTACTGAGCATATTTTAACTTCATTAACGCTCATTATGTGCTACTAAACTCACATATTTTATATAACATGATATCAATAGTTAAAGTTAAACAATAACATCAACATTAACTTCAGCATGTCTGACAGTTAAAACCGTTATATAAATGTAATTATTAAAAAAAAACAAACACATGGGTTAGATAGTCATTGTTAAATTTAGAAGGTGTTTACCTTAAATTAATACAAAAAAAGAAAAAATAATAAATAAAATAAATAAATAAAAACGCATGATAATCCTTAATTATTTGATAACAATCACCTCCTAAAAATAATAATAATAAAAAAAACATAGGTGATAATTACCTAACTTTATTCATTGAAGTGATGTTTCATCGGGAAAAAAAAACGTAATAGTTGGCCGTTGTAAAGGAATTAAAGTATGTACATGAGAATTATTAAGCAAGAATATATAGTTTTTAATCAGGTTATTACGTTACTATAATGCAATAATGTCATTGAGTTAGCAATCACGGATGTGAGATACAACCATTCTTCTGTAATTATGATTTATGTGATAACCTCTTTTTTGCTTCTGGATAGAATCCGAAAGAGATCTCAACAGAACTTTGGCTTATGCCTTATCTAGCTGATTGTTTTAAGTAACCTTTTTTATGGTTTAACTTTTTTGTTATACACACCAACTTTTAGTAATTTTTTTTAATTATGTTTTATTGAAAACTTCTACGCTTAATATTTGTGTTTTTAGTGTAAACACACTAAGCTATGATAGAGTTCAAGGGTTTTTTACTAAGCTTCTCAAAAAAGCTTATAACTTTATCATAAACTTATTGTAATATAGTATTGAATAAGTCAATAAGCACTTTAAATAAACATAATCAAACACCCCTTTATTGTGTTATGGTAGGAATTCTTAGCAGGTGTCTTTGAATGAGTTAATGAAACTTAGCAGGTATTTGCTGTCATTGGTAACACTATGGGTGTCAACCAACGATCTAAAATATGTGTATCTTTTACCTTGATGATTTAGGCCGATTTTAAAGAAAGTTGCACTAAAGTGAAAGTTCGGTAAGGATTAAAACAATCCTAAAAGACTTGCGAATGTACTCTTTATCATTTTTTTCATGCATTAATAATTTACTTATACAATTAATTATAATTTACTTATATAGTTTGGTCTCAAAGAAAATTTATTTGTATACATTATACAAAAACGTAAGAATAAATTTGAGTTCTACTCATTACATCTATTTTTGTTTCTCTTTATGTAATAAAGAAGCTATAGTGTAAGCATTTATGTTAATTTGGTAATTTTATGATCAAACATGAGAAGTAAATAGCACAAACTTATGAAAATACTATTTTTCAAACAAAAAGGTACATTAGTAAACATGGTATGATGTTATTTATTAAGGAAATGGATCAATCTTCAAAGCTGTGACTGGTTTTCAGTAAACCATGGTGCTGTATGTTGTAAAATGACTTTGAAGGTTGGAATCTTTGATTCAATTTTAAGCCATATACATGCATGATTTTTGGAAAACCAACTAAACAAGTCAAATATATATATCGTTCCATGAAATAAAATATCTAAAAATCGAAGAAGAAACAATAAAAACCCTTAGACCTATTAATTCGTGAAATTACTTAACCTACAAGCAAAAGACGTAACCTACAAGCAAAAAGTCTTATATATATTGAAATCATACATTGCTCTACTTTCATCCACCATATAATGAAATACCGATTCACACCGTTAGCCGACTACGTATCTGAAGCCGATGACATCTTTGCCACATACAGAAGAACCCAAAACCGATTTACCCCATACAGAAGAACCCAAAACCGGTTTTTCCGGAAGCCACCGAAGCCGCCTACATACAGATACCCACCATTAGCCGACTACTTATCGGAAGCCGCCTCCATCTACTCCGATTCGGACGATGAAACGACGTACAAAACCCGCACTGAAAACAACTCTGCCACATACAGAACAACCCAACACCCTAACCTAGATTTCTTTTTCCATGTCACACCTGACACGTCACGACAAACCCTAATCACTAAGCTAGAATCATCATGGGCTCATGATCCTTTAACTACACTTAAACTCATATGTAATCTTAGAGGCATACGTGGCACTGGTAAAACCAATAAAGAAAGCTTTTATACGTGTTCTATATGGCTCCATAATAACCATGCAAGTACCCTAGTTTGTAATATTCCTGTTTTAGTTGAGTTCGGTTATTTTAAAGATTTGTTAGAGATTTTGTATAGGCTAGTTGAAGGTGACAATGTTAGGGAAGTGGCGAAAAGGTTATGGATGGGGGAAAAAAATTCCAAAGGAAAAGGAACGGCACGGAAAATGTATTTTCTTAACAAGCAAAGGGAGAAAAGGGAGAAGAAAGAGGAGAAGATGAAGTGTACAATTATGGTGAAAAGAGGTAGAGGTAGAAGGAATAATAGGAGAGACATGCGAGAAGTTGAAAGTAGGATGAGGGTTGAAGAAAATAGGAAACAAATGGAGAAAAATAAATACGAAGCGAAAAAGTTAAGGAAAGAGAAGGATTTTGCTCTCAAGGAAAAGTTAAATGATAGGTATGGTTCAGATCAAGATTTTAAGATGTTGCATGATCAGGTATCAACTTTTTTTGCCGAATGTTTAAGATCTGATATTGATATGTTGAAATCTGGTGAAAGCACAAAGATTAGTTTAGCTGCTAAGTGGTGTCCTAGTGTTGATTCGTCATATGATAAGGCGTTGCTGATTTGTGAATCGATTGCTAGGATTCTTTACCCACGGGATTCGGAAAGTGAGTTTGAAGCACTTGATGAGTTTAGCTATATTGTTAGGATTAAAAATAAGTTGAGGAAAGAAGTACTTGTTCCTCTTAGGAATGCATTGATGTTACCTGAAGTTTATATGAGTGCAAGAGAATGGAGCTCAATTACTTATGAGAGGGTAGCTTCTATTGCTATGAAAAACTATACTAATATATTTTTGCACAGAGATAATGAGCGATTTCGTAGTTATTTAGCGAAGGTTGAATTAGGTGATGCGAAGATTTCCGCAGGAGCTTTGTTGCCCCATGAAATAATCAGTTCTTTACAAAGCGGAAGTGGGGGTGGTATGGTAGCCGAGCTACAATGGAAGCGAATGGTTAATGATTTGTTGAAGGAAGGGAAATTAAAGAATTGCATTGCGGTTTGTGATGTTTCTGGTAGTATGAGTGGAACACCGATGGAGGTTTGTGTGGCGCTCGGTTTGTTGGTTTCGGAGCTTAGTGAAGAGCCATGGAAAGGCCATGTGATTACATTTAGTTCATCACCTGAGTTACATTTAATAGAAGGACGTGATCTTAAATCAAAAACAAAATTTATCAAAAAAATGGATTGGGGGATGAATACTAATTTTCAGGGAGTGTTTGATAGAATGTTGGAAGTTGCTGTAAGGAATAAGTTGAGTGAAGACCAGATGGTGAAAAGGGTGTTTGTTTTTAGTGATATGGAGTTTGATCAGGCATCGTCGCGTCCATGGGAGACTGATTATGAAGCGATTCGGAGAAAGTTTAAGAGTCACGGGTATGTAAATGTTCCAGAAATAGTATTTTGGAATCTTAGAGACTCGCGTGCTACTCCTGTGACTGCTAACCAGAAGGGGGTGGCGTTGCTTAGTGGGTTTTCGAAGAATTTGTTGACCTTGTTTCTTGAAGGAGGTGGTGTGATCAATCCTGAGGATGTACCCAAGAGGAGGGGTTTGAATCCTGTAGAGATTATGAAAGCTGCTATATCTGGAGAATTGTATCAGAAACTAGTTGTGTGTGACTGATATGGGATTCCTTCTCTCTGCACCAATGGTTCCATCTCGATGTACTCTGTGGAGGGACACCAAATGTTCTCAACCCGGTCTACTCCAGTAGTGTAGAGTGTTAAAGTTGTACTTTTTTTTTTGTAAATTTCTCTTCTTGAAGATTCATGTTAATCAATAAATTGCAGAGATGCGGTTGTGTATTTTTAGATAACACTTGTTTATTATATCTTGGGTAGAAAAGCCATATATGGTTATAAAAAGTCTTGGTTTGACTTGTATATTACATTTTGGGTGCGTTTGGTTCATGCTTTTGGAGGAAATGGAATGAAAGAAAGATTTAAACCTATGTTTGGTTTCTAGGCGGGGCCCACAATTTGGGAATGAGGGAATGAGGAAATGATAGATTTCATTCCTACCTTAGTTGGGTGGTTTCACTTGAAACCTGCGGGCCCCATTTTTTTCATTTCCCACATCTTTCAAACCTTTCCAAAATCCGAATCCAATTCCAATCCCACTTACGAACCAAACGCACCTTTATATTATCAGAAGCTAATCGGTTTGAACTGTGGATATCCATCAATACATTTATGAGCTTCAGTTTAAATCTATTGTATTACAGCAATATCGACAGCACAAATTTGCAACTACATATTATGATTTTAACAATTACATTTTATTTTTGAAAAGACAAAGAAACTTGTAAACATATATCTTAAAGAAACTTACATTTTACAAGGTTTATTGGTATTATGAATTAAATTTACTTGATAAGTTTTAACAAAGTCACCAACTTGCAGAGAACAAATACGGAGTAGCAAATTATATATCTATTTGATTATATGAGAGTTAGCAAATGGTTCATATAAGATTTAGCATAAGAGGGACCGGTGTGCTGTTTTTTTACATTACTTTTGGATTAGCATAAGCGGTTCTCTTAGAGCATGCGTAATGGTAACGCAGCTCGTGCGTTATTCGTGATTTTGCCCACGTTAAAACCCACGTTACCGTTGCACCTCCCACGTTAACGCAGCGTTAACGTGGGACGTTATCCCCTTAACGCTGCGTTAAGGGGTGTTATTTAAAAAAAAAAAAAAAAAAAAAAAATCACTTCGCCCCCCTCTAACGTTAATATAACGGTCCGAATTTTCAAAAAATTACAAAACACCCCCCCTAACGTTTATATAACGTAAACTATGTAAAAAAAAAAAAAAAAAATTTTCCAAAACCTTTTTTCAACCACTATAAATACCCATTAACCACACTTCATTTTTTCACACTTTCACAACTCAACATATTCTTCACTTCCACTCAAAAAAAAAAATATTCCTTTCACTTCACTCAAAACAATATTCTTAGCTTCCTATACAAAAAAAAATGTCTCAATGCAAACAATCCCAATTCGTTTTCAAACCTTCTCGAGTGGTTGGGAAACCCGTTTACGCGGGGGTGTCATCAATCCAACCCGAATCCAAACCCGAATTGGGGAAATCCAAACCAATTCGGTATGTCGAGTGGATGAAGTTTTTTCAACACTCACCAAGCATTAAATTTGTGCCAGACATCCCAAAACACAAAACACCCTAAACTGCCGATTTCCAAAATCTCCAAATATCACTCAAACAATTTCCCAACAACTCCCAATGGAAACTAACGAAGTCCCGAAACACCGGACTGTCTCCTTCCAAAAAAACCAAAACTCGTGTTAAAAGAATTCCAAAAAGAAAACAAAGAGCCGGCATTGACGACTTGACGAAGACGAAGAAGGGGCATCAAGCGATGACGTTGAGCGCAAGTGAAGAAAAATTGCTCGCAACGTGTTTGTGGCCGCTAGTGGTCCGAGACAGTCGGTCGTTCTCAAACCAAGGATACTTGGCAGCGGGTTATCAACGAGTTCAACGCCAACAATTATCATAAGCGCAGCAAAGATATGATCCAGTCAAAATGGAGAACGTTGAACCATAATTGCGGAAAGTTCAACGCTTGTTACAAGGCGGGCTTTGCGCGATCAAAAAAGTGGGGAAAATGATATGGATGTCCTCACACATGCCAGAGGAAATGTACCGTTAACGAGAGCAAAAACGCTCCGTTTAAAAGTGAGGAGGCTTGGGGTGTGGCTTCGCAGCTAGGAAATGGGACGCACCGGAGACGGTTGACAACCGGTGATGTCCCAGGCAAGCAAACGAGGCTTTGTTTGGCCATGATGATCAACACGCCCGATGGGAAAAAGCGGCTGCGAAGAAACAAAAGTCCAGACAACGGCAAGCTCGGGGGAGGGAGTACCGGGAGGATCTGCTTCGTCGATCCATTCGGGGAGGGTTTGCGCGAGGAGTATCGGGCTTAAACGTGAAGATGCAAGCAGGGCTTACCAAGCAACCACTGAAAACCAATTAGCAGCAATACGGACGAGAGACTTTTGAATTTGTTGCTCGACACTACCGGCAAAGATCCTTACTACGTGGAGCTGATTAATACGGAAAAAGGACCGTATAATTGAAAAATACGGTTTGCCAACCCAAACAATAAATGTCTCCTCGATGTAATGTTTTTTATGTCTTTATTTCGTAATGTTTTTTTTTTTTTTTTTTTCGTATGTATTTTTAATTTCCTAATGTAATGTTTTTTTTTTCGTATGTATTTTAATTTCCTAATGTAACGTATTTTTCCGTAATGTAATGTTTTTTTTTAATTCGTAATGTAATAATAATTTTAGATTTAATGTTATGGTTTTATAAAAAATGAAGTATTAGTTTAGTTTAGGGTTAAATTGAAATATATGGAAAGTTGAGTTATTTGTGAGTTATTGATGAGTTATTGTTGTGGGTGTTGAGTTATGTGTTGGAGTTATTGTGTTAAGAGCTGACGTGGCGCTGAGTTTATATAATATAACTTGAGTGATTGTTGCGTATGCTCTTAGTACACTTCAGTATCAGTAGGCACTTTTTTTTTTTTTTTTTTTTTTTTTTTTTTTTTTCCAGAAATCAAAGCTAGTTAGAACAATTTTTTTTTCTTTTTATTTATTATTATTTATTTATTTATTTTTGGGCAGAAATCAAAGCTAGTTACAACAAACCAGCTGTATGCTTGATTTGCATCTGTTACAGTAATGTGTTTTCTGGTACGAAATCGTATTTGGGAAAAGTACAAGACCTATAGACTACAGGAATGTGGCTATTGTTCCAATGATCTATTCGTTCTGCAAGTTTGTCATCCGCTGTTCTTAGTTATTACTCCCTCCGTCTCATATTAAATATCCATGTTTGACTTTTCAAGTATTTCTTTATCAAGTTTGACTTTAAATATTTTTTATTGTGTTATATAGTATTTGATAAAAATTGTACGCAATGAAAATACATTTAAAACTTAATTCATTCATATATTTTGTATCAAGTACTATATTACACAAATAAAAATATTTAAGGTCAAAGTTGAGAAAGAAAGACTTTAAAAATTCAAACAGGACATTTAATATGGGACGGAGGGAGTAACAATTAGGGTAAATTACACCGACGGTCCCTGAACTCCGGTCCGTTGCCCTATTTGGTTCCCCGTTTCGATTTTGTGGCAAACGTCGTCCCCATTTTGGGGAACGGTTGCCCGTTTGGTCCCTGGAGTCCCGTTATGCATAACACTCATTAAATGGTATTGTTAAGTGCCTTGTGAAGTTACTAAACTGCCCCTCCTCTCTTTCCCTCTTTCCTCAATTGCCATCTTGTCAGTGTTCATCATGTTAGGAAGAGTTTTGAGACTGTTATCTCCTCTGCCACTCGAGAAACCGGTGTTGTTATACAAGGATGAACTGGAAATAGACATCCCACCTGCGTCTAGGGCTAAACAAAGGATTTTTAAGTTTAGATTGTATGCATTGTAAATAAAAGTTAAAAAAATTATGATTGTTACAGACACAAAAAGAATGCTAAATTGCTGATAACTATTATTTGCAAATCAACAATACTTAGAGTATATGAACAAAACAAATCTTCAATAGTAAATTGATGGCCTATCGACCATCGAAATGCTAAATCGAATTGATTGTACAGGAAGTTGGCCAAAGTCTTTACTTCTGTATCTGTTACATATGAATTAAAATGGTTTTTTCTCTTCATTTTTCATATACCTGTAATCTGTTGTATATGAAATAAACAAAAAAAATAGACAGTGTCGCTGGGTCTGGGTCAAACCGACCCCATTTTCAGCAGTCCTCAAAATTTACCATTCAATGGCCATAAACATATACTGTAGTCACTTATACATCAAAGGTTTGAACGATACGTGGGCGTCCAAACCCAAGCGTCCTCATTATCTCAAATCATACAATATATATCCTTTTAACAGCACAATCATGCATCTACTTGGATGACGTTACCTTAAACATCCGTATAAAACAACGTATGTGATAACTTACACATTTGCACCTATTGAATATATATCCCGTGTAACATACGTGGGAAGAATAAACCAGGAAAATCATAGTACCGAAGAGTAAAAAATATATCTATACACGATATTGTTATAGAACAGGCATATCGAATGGAACTCAAGACCTTAATAACAAAACAAAAAGGTAATAACTACAATGGCGTGTGAAGTCTTCATATTTTGTATCAAGTTGTATGAATCATTCCAGCTATCATCGTTGTCAGAATCATCATCACTTCCGGCAGCTGCTTGGCAAATTGCATTTGCTTTCTCTAAAATGGCAGCTACCCTCAAATTGGTTGGAGGACCATGAATGCTAGGCCTATTCTGGACTGCTGGTTTCAAGTTGAAGGACTGGGTATAACCAAAGGAAAACGTTATTATTGTGAAGGGGGGAAAAAAAGAAAAAGGAAGAAGGAGAAAGATGGGCGATATGCATGATGTAGAAAACTTTATTAAACATATTCACACAATGTGAAAAAAGTGAAGATGAGCAATATACCATGTAAGATCTCCTACAGATGGCTAATTTGACCCATTTAGTAAGAAAAGGGTCAATTTAGGTTATATACTTTTAAAATGAGACACAATAATGATAACACTTTTAGGCTTTTAGCTAAATATGGAAACGGAGCATTAAATGGGTTGAAGGTAGCCTCAAGTGCATGTGTATACGAAGTGCATAAACCATCTTGCGGACCGGGAATAGAAAATTTCCCATGCTATCCATTCTTGACCCATTACCCAGCCCGTTTGACCACCCATTTTGTCACCTCTAGTCCACCCGTTACCATTGATCATTTGTTGACTTTGTGGAATTGTGTTATAAATGCAACTAAAGGAAGCAATTTTAAAAGTGATGAAAACAAGGAAATGAGGATTGGTAATTTGTACCTTTAACCGTATCTGTGCCAATAACGTGCCTCTATCCTCTTCCTTTTGTATCGGAGGCATTGCTCGTTCTGAGACCTTCCTCAACTGCAAAACAGCAAGTGTCATTTATTTTATATCAGTTTCATATTTCATTCTTAGTTTTGTGAGTCACATACTCATATGGACACATAATTACATCATAATTCTGTGTGTAGAGGTCGCTCTTTATCAGATGATGGTTGTGGAACAATCCTTTCTGCAACTTCCTCTGTGTATAGACTTGATTCCGTATCCGATGGTGGTTGTGGAACAATCCTTTCTGCAACTTCCTCTGTGTTTACACTTGGCCCAGTTGGTAACTCGAAACTGGAACTTTCCATGTCTTCATAACCATTAATAGACGTCTCTTTTGTTATATTTCATTCTGATCTAGTGGAGGGGGAGTTTCAATTGGTGGAAAACATGATGGAACTTTCCGTGTCTTCATAACCATACAGTTACATGTACATAGACAGATGAACCAGAGTCTTTTCAGGTGGCTTGAGGAGTTCTGTTTCGGATTCTGTAGGAACCCAGCACTCCTTGATCGTTACGGGCTCCAGGCTGTTAAACCTTTAATTATCTAGGAACAATAACATTGAATAACATGCAGCGGAATAATAAATAAGAACATCAATGTTATCAACAAGGTTTTTCATTATCATCTCTAACATACAAACATCTACAACCCCAATTCTACTTGATCAAGGTAGAACGACCTTGAGGCTGACTAACCAACTAACTCTAACTAAACCCTAGGCGTTTCCCAAATCCCTACGCCTAGGTTCCCACACACACACACCTTTGATGTTTACATCTTGTACGTACTTAATAAAACTAATGACCCTATGTCTCTTTATATACTAGAGACATCTAGGGTTTACAAGAGGAATCATAATACAATTAGGAAACTAAATCTTTTAAGTAAATCTTCTAGAATCTTCCAAATTCTCCATCTTTTTGTAGTTTCCCATCTTGTCACTTTAAGCCCTTCATGTTTCATTCTTTCTTGTTTTGTATCATCAAATCTAATAGACCCAACAATCTTCCCCTATTTGATGATGACAAAACAAACACCTTCTTGTACGAACTTCCCTAGACGAAGTAGAAAAGTTGAGATAAAATCTCACCATGAATGAAACAATCTTGTCTTCCCCTTGATTCATGCAATGCCACTCCAACATCTCTTCAACATCTCTTCCCCTTTTTGTTATCAACAAATAGGGAACATATGCAAATAATGATCTTGACCACCACGAACCAATACCACACTTCTAATCAAAGCCTTCCAATGTTTCAAATTGCCCTCCATGAAGAACACCAAAATGCTTACGAAAAATGAATCCAAAACAATAGAAACTCCAACTAGTAGTAGTAGTAATGATCAACAATAGTAAAAATCAAACACTTCCCCTTGAGTGGTGCATGAACATCAAATGATTAAACACATCATTAGATACTTCCCCTGAAATCAATGTGCTAACCATCTTCATGATTCTTCAAATCTGTAAGCTCCTTGTAATGATTACTGATGAAGAAAACCAAATATAACGAACTTGATGAAGAAGTAGAACAACCCAAACTTGTGTCTTATGTCTTGTACTAACCACGTGACTCCAAACTCATACCAAGAACAAAAAATATGAATAGACCGCAATCTCTTGACAAATCCTCAACTAGATGAGACACTGAGTACTACAACGTAACTCCTTTAAGTGATAGCCAATGTGTGCATAGAGCATCATAAGAAAAATCACACTCTTTGGCTAGATTTATCAAGTCTTTGTCACATCTTTAACGCACAAACAAGTTATCTTTAAACGTGATGAAGCCGTTTAAGATATGATAAGAACACGCATCTAAGAAGCTCCACTTCATCTTCAAATAAGTGATAAATAATCGTCTTAGTAACCAATTATTCCAAATAAACCAAATACGAGCCTTTTAAAAACTTTAAGAACAATAAACTTCTTCCTGTGAGTGTGAATGAAATAACCTGTGTGTGTATCTAACAAACTCATCTCGAATCAATCATATGTACTTCCCCTTACTGCTTGTAAATCATGATCACCAATAAAATTTGTAGTAGTACTTTGAACTAACGCAACAGTACTTTCAATCCGAGAGCAGTACTTTCAATATAACAGTACTTTGAATAGAGCAGTACGTTGTAAAAACACGCAACAGTACTTTGAAAAACATACGCAGTACTTTGAATGAATCAGTACCTTCAAATTCACGCAGCAGTACTTTGAGAGAGACGAGCAGTACTTTTATATATAGAGCAGTACTTTGGAAAATACTCGAGCAGTATGTTGCAGCAGTAGAAGGAGCAGTACTTTTATTATACACTTCTTTTATCCACATGATTCATCATATATCAAAACTCATATTCAAATCATCTTGTTACCAAATCAGTGAACAATAACAAATCACCAATTTATATGTGATAAATTATCCATTGACCCCACGATAAATATCACAAACGAATCATCAAACCAATCAGCTGCTTGTTGATCCCACTAACTGATTGTAATTTAAATAAATCAAAGATATCATTGACCCACTATAATTGTAGTACGAGGTATGAATAAGATTACCATTCGACATATTAAATTTGAGCCAATCAGTATTTACCTTTGTCGCTAAATAAAGAGTATCGATCACCTTTTTTTTTTTTTTTTTTTTTTTCGTATCTGCTTTGAACCCCGTGTAACCAAAGTAAATCGGGAATATAAAATTATGAACCGTATATGTAAGAGTAGCTAATAACGTTCGTGCTGATTTCCCGCCCCTTGGGAACATGGACCCCATTAGGAAACACGCTAAAATACTACTAAATCCCATAGTTTCTAGAATCATAGCAGTAACAAGAATAACTAAGCAAAGTAGCATCACTTCAACTGCTTGAAGATTCTTTTCGCCCCTATTTCGTTTATTAAGCCAATTAACTAAATGTTTAGTACAAATAATGATTCCCACAAGAAGTAATAGCGAACCACCAGCCATAAACCAACCAAGAGCCGTTCGTTTATGTTTTTCACCAGATATTATAACCAAAATAAACACAGCATACATGTCACCAATCAAAGATGAGGATATAGCGAGTCGTCCAATATCAGAAGTTGCAAATTTTAAATCAGCTGCCAAACGGAACACAATGGGGGAGGCGGTGTTGGCTAAAATGACTGTGATGACTAAAGCTACTGTTAAATGTGACCCATGTGATCCTGTTTCTTCATAGACAAAGTAAGAAATGGCTGCGGCAAATAGGGTGCACATTAAACAACCAGAACATGCGATAATGCTTGCTGGACGAAAGTTTCTTATTAAATAAGGTATGTCCATTTCAAGGCCTATGAGAAACATGATGCTTATTCTACAGTATAATGCCATACTTTCGTAGAAATCGATAGCAAAATTTTGAAAGAAGAAGACGTGTATTGATGGTGCTCTTGATAAGCCTGATGGACCTAGTACGAATCCTGCCTGTGATAAGAAATAAGAATAATATAATGAGCTAAAACTGTGTAATTGAGAAGCAATGCAACTATTATGAACAACTAACAAGCTGATATTCTTTCTACAGTAATCTCTACTTTAGGGTGTGTTCATGCTTGCTCATGATCAGATACATAGTTTGGAATAAATGACTCCTAAACTGATTATATCAAACTCGTAATCAGATAAGTAGTTTGAATAAGAAATCCCAAACGCCCTCAGAAGTGATTATCTGCTGTATCAAAAACCAATAAGCAGATAAACAGTTCTAATAAGCAATCCCAAACATCCCTTGAACCATTGTAACTAGATCTCAAAACTAGATTTATATAACTCCAATTCCTCCAAATCCAAATCACATAATTTCAGTTATGGCACAAAATGCTAATCAACAGGAACAATGTATCAAAATTCTACAAAAGAGTTCCTTACAAAAATTTATATCATACGATACATCATGCAAAGATTCATAATAATATCCCTCCTCTTGTATATCGGTTATTTGAACATACAAAACACAATATTCTATAATGAGCATCAAGAAAACATGCAAAGAAGGAACAAATAATGTAAGATCAAAGAGGATGTGACATACTTACGAGGATCTGAGCAAGGGGAGCAGGCTGGCCCAACGGTTTGAGAAAAATCTGAAATACATGAGAAAGAACCAAAATGGCCGAGACCTGTGTGGTCATTGTCAAGGCCGGGTTCATCATGTCATTATCATGACATGATAACTCGGCCGTTTCATCCACCCCGGTTGACATAACAAAAATTTCTCGCCTTCCAGAAACAATGAAGAAATGACGAAAAAATGGTTTGGCTTGGTTTACAGATTTCGTAATTTCGTTAAAGATGATGATGAATGTGGAGGATGATAGTGAAGGAGGGAAAGATAGACCATCCTACAAATTTGCAGTTTTTTCTGTCATTGGTGTCTGTTTATGGAGAAATGATGGAATAATATGTGTGGGTTTAGTGACGGATCTAGAAATTTTGATCACGTGTAACAAAAAGTATTTTTAGGCGAAACGATAATAAGAAAAAATTTATTTGAACTTTTCTTGATATAGTAAAACATCTTTTAAGACTACGGTCTTGGTTTCCTTAGCCGCATGGATTGTATAATTGTGGCATGTAAAGATGTAACACGACCATTGATCGTGTTAACAAATTTCTAACACGGCCATTGATCGTTAGTCTTTCAATTTTTTTCCTAATAACTTGTTAGTTCTTATGTAAACTTCCATGACCTGTAACTTGCATCACATAAATATACAACCACATTATTATTAGCAACCCATATGGTGAAATCATTAAAACCAATCAAGTGTATATGGTAATTAAGAGATAAGTTTGTACATGTGAATGATCCCACATCGGTTGAGGATAGAAAAGGGTAGAGAGGATGTCAATTGTTTGAAAGTTGGTATTTGCAACTGATCCCACATCGACTAGAAGATGTAAAGTGAGGAGTTGGTGAGGTGCATAAAAGAAGGGGTTGGGCTATGGTTGAACGTATCTTTGCGCTTGGGGCAATGACGCAGCTAATGAGGTAATAACCGAGGCGCGTCAATTGCTGGTTGAAAACTATTTCCAAACCCCCTCCTTGGCTTTGGTTCTGCCTTAGCCATCGAGAATTTCTGGAAGGACTCCCTTTTATTAGGGTAAAGTCCTACAATTTTCAGTCTAAATTTTTTTGTGTTCATCGTTCTTTAATGACATATAAAGTAATATGAGCTGGTGAAATCATCAAAGCATATAGGTTCTTACAAAACAAAGGAAGACTAGTTATGTATAACGGAAAACGTAGTGGTTGTCATAAAGCAATTTTGACTTGTGATTGAAAGTCATGTTTTACACTCGATGTATCAAGTGGGTAACAACACTGAGGTTTTAGAAACCATTGCAATTGGCCTAAAATGAAGCTAATTTAGGCAAGTGATATAATTTATTTGTGATAATGAGAAGCTTTGTTTTCAAATCTTTCAACAGAAAGACTCAAACGTATAACTTTTTATTTATTATTTCTCATTCAAGCTGTCAAGTCCTATCATTTCCTCTTCGAACTTACCATTCTTTTCTTTTCAAGAGGCCAAGAATTTACCCTCATCATTCGTAGTAGTTTCGAACTTTCGAGAGATCACATCCAGGAATATATAACACTTCTCTAATTTCTAAACAAAAAGTGTCACAATAACACATACTTTCTTACAGCCATAAGCACTTGTGTTCGTCTATAATCAAGGTCTACATTAAACTTTACGCTGAAGTCTAAACAGCGTTACCGAGACAGGAATCATTGTTTTGGTTAGAGATCAAGAAAAAAGCTCAGGCTGCCTCCTCAGTATGTGTGCAAAAAGATGAAAGAGGTACATTCAAATGCCACATGTAGCTCATTTGCCACGAGTCTTCCACTTTTTGATGGGAAAGATGGTGATTTTCCTCCTTGAAGTATCCCTAGGTGCTGGTGACTGTAACAAGGGCATAACAACTCGATCATCATCTTTATCATCAACACCATGATCCATGCCTTCTGTTAGTGGCTTCAGCTCAAATGCACCCCTTGTTAAACCTCTAGCGACCTGAGTATAAACCTAGTTGGAGCATCACTCACATTCCACACGAAAAAAGTAGCACGTAACAGAGCCTAATACAGACATTCGGATTGTATATTTAGTGATGATACGTACCTTGAGCAAAATCCATACTTTAAGGGAGCTGCTCAGGATTGCTAATTTTGTCTTCTTACCGGATGTCAAGTAGCTACACATGTACTTATCAACCCTCAGAATGAATTTGGGCCAAGACTTGGGCTTTCCAGGATCTGCTCTCTCCATCAATGCCTAAAACAAGCATAATAAGTATGAACTTCAAAAAGTTATAGTAATTATTTTGGTATTTTGACTTTTTGAGCAGATTGGCATAGAGAATAATAGTTTCATCTACTTGGAAGAATTACTCACAAGTGATCGACAAAGTTCGTGTTCAATTTTAGAGTATGATGTCTCTAACGCTTCCACTCTCCCAGTGGCTTGGCAACAAGAACATGGTTCACTTATCATAAATGTCACACTAGGTCGCACCTGTCGAAATTTCAAAAATAAGTTTATATTTTCTATTATGATTTATCGAAAATAAAAAGTATATACCCTTTTTCTAGTGATCTCCATTAGGCCGTGTCTAGACAGCTCCGACACTTTCACCATTGACCGATCTCTGCTAACTGCCTTTTTGACTTCTTCATACACCAATCGCTTATTTGCTAAGGGAATATATCATACAAATATTAGAGACTAGCAGTCATAAAAAGAATATTTTTTTTTTGAGCTATACTAAAACACAAGAGACTTACAGTCATCCAACATATCAATGAAATCCACGACAATAATCCCACCGATATCCCTCAATCGTATTTCCCTAGCAATCTGAAATCAGTTGACACCTAACCAATTAATTACATTCAATTTGACATGAAAATACAGTAATCCATATCAGTATATCTATAATGGTGACGGGACTTGTCTTCAACTTACTTGTTTAGCAGCTGCAAGATTAACGTCTAAAATAGCCTTCTGTTGTGAAGTCCCATGACCAAGCATACACTGCCCTCCATTCACATCAACAGAGACTAAAGCCTCGGTTTGTTCTATCACTAGATAACCTCCATTAGAGAGTGGTACTCTACAAAACAGAACACATTTTTAACTCGAGCAGTTTCAATGTAATTTACATGAAAAGTAGAAATTTCTCACCTCTTACTAAGCATGTTGTTCAATTCATCTTCAACATTGTATTCATCAAATAGTGGATTCTTTTTGGTGTATAACTCAACTCGTTCACACAGATCAGGAGCAATTTCTTGAAGATAGCTTGTAACCTAACATCAATCACAGTTGTTGATTAAATAAGAATGCAAAATGTATTACTTTTAATACTCCCCACGTTACCTCATGATATGTAACCGGAGAATCAACTACCATTGTTTTCACCTGAAACAACCAGCTGAGTATGATTACATTATATACAAAAGCAATTTGTAACCTCAAGCCGTAAATTGAATTATTTGATCTTTAACTGTACCTTATCATTAAAAAGATCTTGGACAACAGAGCGAGTCTGACCCATGGCACCATGTAACATTACAGGCATGGCACCTTCCGCACCTTCATCTGCTGCAAGAGCTGCAGATTTTGCTAGTTCAGTAATACTGTTCCATGTTAAAAGCAAGCTATCTAAATCTGTCTGCAGTTCTTCCATTGTATGACCAGCAGCAACCGTCCTTACGGTCAAACCAAACCCTGGTGGCTGCAAAGTCTTGGCTATGACCCGCAACCGAGTCCTCTCAAGTCCAGAAATTTTCTTGGAAATATGAACACTATCATAACGAGTCATCAGAACCTGCATAGCACTATAAGTAAGAGGTAGCAAAAATGGGTTTGGGTCACAAGATGTCATTTTTCGTACATGTTGATAAACTGGTTGGTTGGCTTGACTCGATCTTTTTGGTCCATTCTCTGAGACTTCTAATTAAGAAGTGATTTTAATTAACATTATGACAATAATTATATGATTCTTTGAATTTATGTCATTTAGGAGCCTGCGTAGCATTCAAAATAGAGTCCAGGCGACTTCAAACCCGTTTGTCATGTTCCCTTTGACCGACTGTTTGAGATAGAAAATTACCCAAATTGACTAATTCATAACATAGAAAATTACCCAAATTGACTAATTCATAACATGATAACTAGAATGGATTAGTAAAAATGAGGACATTAGAGCAAATTCTATATAAGACATACCCAGAATCTGCTTCTTAACTTTGGGTAAGCAGTAAGTGTAGGGCCTTTGGTTCCCAATCCCTCCTTCACAACTTGTACAATTATTTTAGTCCCTTTCTGAACCGGGCCCCATTTACTTTCATCTGAATTATGGGAACTTTCTATCACCTGATCTAAACTTTTTTTTACATTAACATCCTTAGTGGAACCAACCACATCAAACTCATCATTCATGTCATGCACTGCATTATGATCTAGCATCGTTTGAACTGAATTTTCAATGATGTCATGCTCCTCAACTTTCTGTTTGGTCTTTGCTTGGTTTTTTCTGTGCTTTGTATGCCGGCGAAATGGCGGAAATATGAAGGGCTCCCAGTTATGATTAGTATCCATAAGTGAAGGTCTTGAGCACCCGATATCTACAAATGCGCCACCCATGTGGGGAACAAACTTTGTGACTATTCCTAAATATACACTATCAGACTGCACATTATCTTTCACGGGTTCCAGTAATATTTCAACCAATTTTCCATCTTCCATAACAGCAATCCTTTGCATGGTACATAGAGAAGAGTTTATCAATATAACTTTGGTGATGGAGTCCTGCAAACTAGCCTTACTCTCATCATTTTCTGGAACTTCCTCTAGTTCGTCTTCATTTTCCGTATCATTTCCAACAGCTTCTGAAACCCCTTCACCAAATCTCAACAAATCTGCAATTTGTGCGTGCTGATTTTGACTTTCTGACTCACTTTCTACAAGTGTTCCATTATTGGAAATGTTTATATTTTTATCATGGTCATAATCATGGAGTACTAGAGATGATTGGAATAGCCAAGGTTCCTCGACAGGATTAAAACTCACTACATTTCCTGGGTTAAATGTGGAGTGATTCAAAGTGTCAACTTTAAGGTCAGCTGAGATCTTGTATTTCCCTGATAGAAGATCACTTTTGGATTCGAGGATCCATGGCTCCTCTACAGGCTGGTAACTCCTGTGAAATTCTGCATAAGTAATGTCTTCAGTGTCAAACTTATTCTCAAAGTCAAAGTCCAAAGTCAACTGCTTTGAAACCAAATGATTGCTTGTAGCATCATTCAAACTCTTTGCTTCATCTGTTAAATCACTGGAGAAATTTAAGTTTTCAGCAACATATTAACTAATAACAAGCAAGGTTAAAGCAAAAAGGACATTATCGTGTGGGTTGATACCTCTAGCTCTAGATAAAGGTTCTCTGCTGCTTCTAATCCGCGCCCTAATCAAGAATATTTTCCTACTACTTTTTCGAGCTATATGCTCTAGAAAAGAAAATTCCGGTCTGAATCCCCAGGATATGTCGCACAAAGACTGCATATCTCCCTTGGTAACAAAGCTAAACTTAGAACTACCGCAACCATGTATCTGCTCAAATGAGTAAAAAAATCAATAATAAGTTCAAAAAGATTCTGCTAATTCCGAATTCCCACAACTGAAGCTCATTTGTTTACAGGTGATGTTCTCTCTGAAAGTGAAATGAATTTGGAAACTACTATATGTATTAGAATTTCATAATTATATGGATGCTGATTACTTTAGTGAAGTGCTAAACGGTATCACCCTAGTTTCTGCATTCAATAACTTAGGATATTTTGTAACACAGCTGAACATGACCATCCACACGTCTTGACAATTAAATTTCTTTCTACAGGAAACTTGGGTAATTGGTTGCATTAAACAAATGGGCCCCTTGAGAGATCGAAAATGCACAATTAACAAATACAAAGTGAAAGTTTATCTGCTCAGATTAAGCATCAAACTATGAAATCATAACTATTCCTTGCATTTTCTGTGATTGAACATGTTTCTATGTGAGCTCAGCTGTCTAAATAGCCAACAAAGAAAGTGGTTTAACACAATCGGAAAAACAAAATTATAACAGTTGGATAAAACAGTCAGGTTATTATAATCTTGTATCTAACGAGTGGTGTATGCTTTTTAGTTTCAAACCATATACCATAAAAACATGCCCCTAATCCTAATCTTAACTTTGCCTATGTAACATGTCACAGAAAGTCAGAAACTAAACAAATATTTCTTTTTTTTTTCCATCTAATCAACAACCCATGTAAGCAAATTGAAGAAACAAGGTTTTGAATCACATTATCACAAACAGTTGGGGTGCAAACAAATACCAAATAAGAAGATAAAAACATAACTCTTTGAACAACATATATATATAAATAGAACCAAACATTATAAGTCAACATAGACACCCATACAACAATAATGGAAGAATGACAAGCGAATGAAGAGGAAGAGAACCTACGAAAAGTGGAAGTACAGTATGCTGTAGGTCTCAGATGTTTTTTAGTTTGCAAAAGATAAGGAAATAACCAGGGGCAATTTTGTCTTTTCATATTCTCTTTCTGTTTTTGTACCATTAGAATTTTCTTAAAGATCACAAAACTAGCCCAGCTTACACACCTCGAAAAATCTCGTACCAAAATCGATTAGGCTCTCGAGTCTAAACGAGGATTAGAAATATATTCATATAGATGTATTACTGTAGTTAGTATACTTGATTACTTGTCATCAAAGCTTTTATTTGTAATGTTTTTCTTGAGTCCGTTATACTTAAGCATCTTGTTAATATAGTGGATGCCTTTATATATTGTATTTGATTTGTTTTGGTTGGAAAGAACTTGACCTTCAAAAAAAAAAAAAATATTCATATACATGTATGTATACGTATAATTGCCATATGCACTTATTTATGTATGTTAAAACAAACAAACGAGTTCGGACATAGGGTGTATGTTAAAGCTGAACTCAAGTTGAGCTTTATTTATTTGTTCTAAGTCCTTCATAACAAGACCCGAGCCCAAGCTTATAAAGTATCACGAGCCGAAGTCGAGTTTTTACAATTTAAACAATTTGGTTCGGTTAGTTAACACATCTACTAATTTGTAAAGAAAATAATAATAATTAAAAAAAATAAAAATAAAAAAAATAAAAAAAATTCAAGTATAGATTGTGTCTAATCTCATTTTTGGAAAAAAGGTATTTAGGTGCATTTCCAAATGAAAGTTCATATTTTGTGATTTTACCACAATAAGACTGAATATATTCTAAGAATAAAAGAGATGTGAAGCATATCCCGAAATGTGTTTCACTTCATGAAATGGCATATGGTTTGACAAAGTGTTAATTTCGTTGATTTAAGGTCCACCTTAAGTAGATTCAAGCCATGATTATGAAGTCGGCACAGATAATTAACAACTAAAGCAGCATTTAGCCAAAGTTTGAACCAAATTACCATGTTTAACTGTTTAAGGCGTTTAACTTCAATCGACAGGAAGTGATTGTTTTGTAAGTCCATGGTTTTTTCTTTCCAAACTGTTAACGAATTCATACATGAAATCTCAGTAAAATAATACATAGAAGATAGAACTCATATCAGATGGTCATTTGCAGGATACAAAGAGCTAACACATTTTACAACAAATATAAGATAGATAACGCTTTTTATACATATATGGAAATGAAAATATACTGTGATAATGAAATCTCAGTAAAATAATACATAGAAGATAGAACTCATATCAGATGGTCGTTTGCAGGATACAAAGAGCTAACACATTTTACAACAAATATAAGATAGATAACGCTTTTTATACATATATGGAAATGAAAATATACTGTGATACATGCGCAGATGGGTATTATGAATAAACGAATCATCAAAGTCAATATACGAAGCAAAACCAAAGTTAAACTTGCGTACAAAAAGCTTAAACGACCTGTAATCGAATACTAACTCAACATAATATAATATTATAGCACATATATATATTTTTTAAAAGTTTTGACCAAAATACTCTCCTTTTACGTCCTTTTAGGCCTAAGCTTTGCCATGCTTGAGAGCTTCAAAACGAGCAGCGAGTGTATCATAATCCGGCAGTTTAGGATGAACTCGCTGCTGACCTTGTTTCATATAACCTGAGGAAGGCGCAGGTGGTGCAGGCCGGTTTGGTGGGCCGTGGTTCATTCCAGTAGCACGGTCATGGTCATAGTCATGATCCATATCGAGTTCTTCATCATAATCAGACTCTGACTCATCAAACTTGACAGATGACACACGAGGAGGTGCACCGTAAGTATGCCTTCTATACATCTTGTTATCGTCTATCTCAGGTTGTTCATCACAATCTGAATCATCAAACTTGACACCAGATGCGTTGTAACTGTATCTCCTTTGATCCTTTGTATTGTCTGATGAGATATGAGACCTATCAGAACTCTGTCTTGATGGTTTGGTGAAATTGATGGGAGGACTGCTGGAAAACGAGTCAAAATTGTTGCCATTTCTTGAACCATTTATGGATTCATGGGATTGATTTGACTGATTCGAGTGTTTGTTGGCTAAATATGCAGCAGCTTCTGCAGCAGCAATTGCCATCTTAGCTGACTCTGCAGCAGCTTCAGCAGCTGATTTTGTGTCTTCAAAATGCATCGCGTTCTGACCATTACTTGAGTATCTGAATTATCAAGAGAGGAACGAACAACTTAGGTGCTATGGCTTAATATAATTTCTCTCTAGTCCCTTACCATATCTTATTTTTACATTTTCATCTTTAGTTTTCCTTGTTTGACATTATTTTCTAATAGGACAAAAATCCACATACAAGTAATTATCATGCTTTGATGTAACGTCCTAAACTTACAGCAGCATGTTTTAAGTCAACTCAAGAACCATGGTGATAGTTACAAAGACGTATAAGGGGTTCATGGTTCTAATTCACAACCGATGTAGGATGGGAAGTGACATTTTACCTGCGCGATGGTGGATTGTTTGGCTGAACAAATTGCTCAGCAGCTGTTTTTGTGTCTTCAAAATGCATCTCATTCTGACCATTACCCGAGTATCTGACAAAATAGAAGAGATGAAACTGAGAAAACATAGGTACTATTCACTTATTTTCATCTACCATATGTTACTTTTTAGGTTCTTCACAATGTTATTTTAGCTTTGACTAAAAACCACAAACATGTAAGTTGTCATGTTTTATGCAATATTCAAAATTTTACACAACAGGTCGACCTAAGCTTAGTCAACTTGAGAACCATGGTGAGAGTTGTAATGACTTACAAGGGTTCAAAGTTCTAATTCAAAAGTGATGTAGGATGAGATGCCATATTTTACCTGCGCGGTGGCGGGTTGTTTTGCTGAAAAAATTGCTCCGAGGTAGCTTTAACAGGCTGAACATATTGGTCCGATGTAGGCTTGATAGGCATGCTAGAAGCACTCATAAAAGTCTGAGGTCCATCCTGCAGAAAATGATGACATACATATTAGAAAAACATGAATTTAAGTTGCACAAGTATGTGTATAAAAATATCATACAGTTACATGTACATAGACAGAGACAAACCAGTGTCTTTTCAGGTGGCTTGAGAAGTTCTGTTTCGGATTCTGCAGTGTCCCATTCAACCTGGTATTCTTTGGCTATTTCCTTTAGGACTTTCAGCTTTACTTCACCAGCAGGGGTTCTTACAGAGAGTTTTTCAATAAGCTGCAAAATTATACAAGAGTATAGATTATCTAACATAGTTAGGTAACAAGGCAGTAAACAGAAATATAAACATATTAATCAAAATTTTAGGAATATCAACATTCTTTACCATTCTATTAACACCACAGTCAGGTCGTAGATCAGCAGCCGTACTAACAAAATCCTTGCCATATTTCTTCTCAAATATATCCCTAAGCGCAACCAACTCTGTAATTTCAGAACATCTAGGAGCCGCAAATATTAAACTTGATATCCCTTCCTTTAGATCTGCTGGGCACTCCCTGAAACACATGAAAGCAAAATAGTTAGTGCTTCTGTTGTTGTGGTATACAATTATACAAAGGTTAAAGTTTCTTTGCGTTGCTTGTGATATACCTTTGCTTTGCAATAATTGAAAGTCTTTGCACGATCAATTCACAGAAGAGTTCAATAAACTCATTAGCTGCCAGAATATTCTGTTCTCTCAACACATGTTCAACCTTCACATCAAAAAATGTCCATGTTAGCTAATAAGTAGAATTTTACTTCAAAATGTCAAACCTAGAACTTACATAGACTACTCATTGATATATATATTTTTTTAGTACCCACTGATTTTAATATTAGCTTAAACTAAAGTAGTACCGAGTAAGTAACTTATACCGTTTTGAAAGTTAGGTTTATATTATGGGAACATAGGGAGTATACAATGTATAACATGAATTCTTATATATTATTGTTGAATGCACAACCTACAATTTAAAGATGCCTAGTTGATCTCATTACACTTAATGGCCAGATTGAGGCTCGGCTTATCATCAAAGGCAACAACGACAATGCTCTACAAGGTTATGAAAAGGGTCTATGTTTCATCATATATTTATATGACATGGGCTCCTATTGATAAAATATGTAAACGAAGAAAATGAAGATACCTTCTTAAACTGGTGGTCGGTTGGGCAAATGAAATTGCTGAAATGCGTGACGTTCAACTTTATCATCAATCATCATTAAATTTCAAATGTTGTATGAGTTGGGTTTGATGATTTAGGATTTGGGTTCATATTGAATTTGATTTTTTCTTTTTTCTTTTTTTTTGGATTGCTACATTTTTTTAATGAGAAATACATAAAATTTACAAAACAGAATTCCACACAATGAAATGAAGTGGCAAATGAATTTGTGGATAAAAATAGGAATGCCACAAATTACATGACACGTAATTGTGTGAGATTTTTTTTTGATTGTAGCATTCCTTTTTTTTTTAATCGTGTTTGTTTGAGTTAATTGCATTTTTGGTCCCTGTGGTATGGTCATGGCAGGTTTGGTCCTTTAAACTTTGAAAGTGCACTGAACGTCCCCATTTCAAAGTGTCCGTTGCATGTTTCGTCCTTGGGCCAAATTTAAATGACTTAACCACCCCCGCTTTCCATAGGGACCAAAAAATGCAATTTACTCATTTATATTTTCTTTTCAGGTTTTACAAGATACTTCATCGGTATTTGCGCACAAAGTCACATTCAGTTCTTTTTCTAATTTATCTCACGAATAATCCCAATTTTGTCAAATTTTGCCGTTTTTGTCCTTGTTGCCAACAATCATTAGTATTTAACGTTTCGTCCGACTGTAAACGTTTTTGCCCGTTTTTTTACGTTTTTGTCCATTTTTATACGTTTTCATCAGTTCTATACGTTTTCGGCCGTTTTCTAACGTCTTCATATGTTTTTGTCCGTTTTAATAAGATTTCATCCATTTTTATACGTTTTTGCTTGTTTTTATCCGTATTCAAATGTTTTCATCCATTTTTATACGTTTTCGTCCGTTTTTATAAGATTTCTTATGTTTTCATATGTTTTTATACATTTCCCTTGTTTTCTTATGTTTTCGTCGGTCTTAGAGCATCTACAATGGCAAAACCAATAAAAGCTTTTTACTATTCTAAAAAGCTTTTGGAATAGGTTTTTATGCATTGTATCTAAAGCTTTTTGAATAGCTATTTACAAAGACTTGATAAACCTCAAGTCTTTGATAAAAGCTTACTCTCTTTATGCCTCAAGTCATTAATTGCATTAAATGTAAAAAGTATTTCAAAAACCAACCATTGCATATGCTCATATACGTTTTCGCCCGTTTTCATACGTTTTCATACGTTTCTGTCCGGCTTTATAGATTTCTTGTTGGTTTTTATACGTTTTCGCCCGTTTTCATCAGTTTTTAAAATTTGAAAAAAGGACTGAATGTGACTCTGAGTGAAAATCATAAGGACGTAGCGTGTAAAAAATGAAAAGAAAACATAAATTTGTAAATTGGATTTTTGGTCCCTATGGAAAGAGGGGGTAGTTAAGTCATTTAACCTTGGCCTAAGGACCAAAAATGCAATGGAAACTTCAAAATGGGGACGTTCAGTGCACTTTTAATGTTTTAGGAAACAAACATGCAATTTGGCCATACTACAAGGACCGAAAATGCAATTAAATCTGTTTGTTTATTATAAGTGTTTGTAAAATAAGAAAAAGAAGTGGTATTTTAGTAATTTCACAAGGCATTTAACGAGATATTTAACCGTTGTTATCTATAACGGGGCTCCAAGGACCAAATGGGTAACCGTTCCCCAAAATGGGGTCGACTAGGCCAAAAAATCGAAACGGGGGACCAAATGCGGCAACGGATGTCACACCCCCAAGTTCGTGACTTGCAGCGGAATGGAATACCCGGGAGTGACTGCCATAGCATCACAGTTAGAGTTACATTGAACGACCTAAAGTGTCGTTTGAAAAATACATCGTTTGATTCATAGAAATAATTCAGAGTTTACAAAGTGTAGGTCCCAATGATTTGTAAAAGTTTTAGAAATAAGTTTGTTACATCCAAACGATGTTTTTAAGTGCATAAGTAAACAAGTGAGACGCGTCGAGGCCGCGACTCTATGTTATGTCCATATACATGCCATGAAGTGATCTCCTTTATTTTTTGAAAATACATTGCTAAAACGTCAACAATAATGTTGGTGAGAATCATAGGTTTAATGTAAATGAAATGTTTTTACGGTAACCATAAGTATAAAAATGCATGACAAAATGTCACATGAAAATAATACAATTGCTAACCACAAGTATAAAAATGCATGACAAAATGTCACATGAAAATAATACAAGTGCTATAAGCTCATGACCCCGAAGCTAGACGTACTAAAATAAATGCCCCAAAAGGAGTACTTTGCCGAACACTCTGAATGTATGAAGTGAAATGCATCCGTTTGACTGTTGGTGATCAAACCAACGCGGATGGAGGCGTCACCCTCAATAGATCTACCCACTCACCTTCGCTTGCTCACAAATTAACGGTTCATAATAAAAGGGGACTTTAACATGGCAAATGCGGTAACTTAAGCAATGTACATAAATTTAATACTTTGGCCCGTATGAAAATGGTGCAACGTATTCTCCCCCGTGGGATTTGAAAAGAAATAATAAATTGAAAACGGGGCTATGAAAACTCACCTGATATGATAACAACAATGACAATAGTGGATATGATGGAATGAGGCTCGGTCTCTAACCGCGACCTATTATGAATGACATGATCTAAGATAAGCAATGATACACTGCTATACATGCAAATACGTATGTTATCGATACCAGTCGTTAATTTTGAAAATAACATTTATCGTCGAAAAATAAATTTTTGACGTCTCGTTAAGTTATAAACTACTTTTCATGTAAATATGTTGAAACGGTACTCCACGATCCATGTTTGGTGTTTTATCGGCAAATATAGTGATTTCTAGGGGTGGCAATTCGGGTCGGGTTCGGGTTGGCGGGCTCGGGTTGTCAGGTTGGCGGGTCAGAAAACCCCAATCCGAACCTGACCCATTTAAATCATCGGGTCAGCTACGTCAACCCTAACCTGCTTACACGTAACCCGAACCTGACCCATTTAACCCGTATATATACTTGGGTTGACGGGTTAAATATGTTACAACATTTGAATATGTTAAAGGGGTTTCGGGTTGACCCATTTAACTCGTTTTATATACAAAAGTTAGCACATTACACTAGTTAAACGGGTTAAACGGCTTAGCGGGTTGACCCGTTTAACCCATTTAATCCGTATAATTAAGTATAAATAACTTTTAATTTAAGAAAAAAAATCTTAAACGGATTGGCAGGTCGACCCGTTTATTTTATTCCAAACCCGAACCTGACCTGTTTTATAAACGGGTTAGATATGTCGACCCAAACCTGACCCGAAATCTATTTAGCTCAACCCGAACCTGTTAATTTTCGTGTCGGTTTCAGGTCGGGTTAGAAATTGCCACCCCTAGACTGATTTCTTCATAAAATAACATTTTTCATAACTTTGAAAATATGACCAAATGGCCTCGAAAAACTAGCCGCGAAATAGTGAATATTAAGAGTTAGGAAAGAAGCTCAGTAGTTTTAGGAAGCTTGTAACATGGTCTAAAGATGTATTACTGAGTTTTAGTCTCAACGGGTCCCGAACCTCGATAGAAAAATTCGTCAAGTTGGTTAGTCGTCAAAAATCACAGTTTTGGAAAGATTTTCGAGTATATAGATGAGGTCGTAGTTTATTCGTTACAAGTCCAATGAACAAACGGCCAATTGATTTGAAAAGTAGGCTGGGAATACTTGATTTTACTTAACTACGGCTAGGACTCAAACTGATCCGATCATAAAGAAAAACAGCCGTGAATATGGCACTTTGCGAAGACAGTTTTGCGGCAAAAATAATAAGTGTTGCTGAAGGAAAATATTAATAATCGTCTAAGTTCAAACGCGTGTATTTTCTTCGTTATAAGCTCGTTTTCTACGTTCTTTATATCCCTGGGATCGTGGGACAACATACTATTAGATTTTAGGTAAGTCGAGTCGGCTAGTTCACGGTTAACAGATCGAATTTGCCCATAAAAATCTGGTGACAGCAGTATTTTTCAGAAAATAATAGTTTTCGTCGTTAACTCGTTTTTAACATAACTTTTTCATCGTAAGGCGGATTTTAGTGATTCCAGTGGCTACGGTTTCGTTTTTGAATTTATTTTCTAAATATGTAATCCAAAATTTACCACAACCCACTGATTTTTCTGGAATTTGCAAAAATGGACAGCAACTATTTTACATGTTGTAAAAACCATTTTTCATGTTTCTAATCTTAACCAAACCACTTCCAAACACCACAAAACTAATCTATTCCTACCATACACCTTCTTAGGGTGTCATGGGGTCCTAAACATCACCAAAAATGATGGGGCTCAAAAGATTACTAGTAAAATTCTTTAAACTCATTTTAGTGCCAAAAATAAACAACAAGTGGTATATAACATATGTATACTTGCATAATTAGTTACTAGAGCATAAAAATATAGTAAATGAAAGTATAAAAAGTAGAGAAATTTATTTGGATACTTACTTGAAGATTTGATGAGTTTTGAAGAAAAATATGTAAGTAACCTAGGGATTTTTATTTCAAAATCCTAGCTAGGAGTATAACTAGAACACTAAACCTCACAACTTTGCTCAAGGAACAAGTGAAAATGAAAGATGGAAATGGTGGATGGGGGCTGATTTTTGCACGGCAACAAGAGGGAGAAACAAAGGAAATGAGAGTTTGTTCTTTTGGTTAATTATGGAATGAAATGGTAAGGTAACTAGCTTATAAAAGAAAATATCTATGTTATAAACAAGATCCACAAAACAAGGGTGTAAGGGTAAGGGGTTGGCGTTGGAGTGAAGAAAAGAAAAAAAAATTGATGTTGACTAATTAATATTTTGATAGATTGCATGACTTTGTTCAAGATCTTATGACAAGTTGTTGACAAATAAAGACATAAGGTAAGATTTTTGTTATAGATTTAGTGTTTAAGTGATATCGGGTACCGAGTTTGCTAGAAATAAAGTTTAACGGTACCAAATAAAATGTGACGACATTGTAAAAATTATGAAATTACATTCCTGATGAGAATCGGGTGTCAAAATAAATTGTCGGGTTGAGATATCGTGATTCGACGAAATTTTCAACGTATACCGTAAAGTATTGCAACAGGTCTCAAAACGCCGGGTAAATTAATAATATAATTTTTATATCATTATAAGGAGTATGAAAATATATTAGGATCGTAGACGGAAGTATCGGATATATTGTAAGTAGTAAAAACTGAGTGGTAACGTTTATTAAATATTTGAACATACGTAAATTAAAATAATGCATATCCGTGCATGACCTAATATACTGATGATGTTACTGATGATATGTAGACTACTCTAGTCTATATGATGTATCCCTACTGGTGATGCAATGAATGAATCTGCAGCTAAACCTAACTGGTTACGCGAATTTGAATACCCGTAAACTAGGTTTACAAAAAGATGAATGATGATCATGAATAGTGTTTTCCTTCCGGGAATGAATAGTGTCATGTGAATAGTAAAATTTCTGAACGCTTCTCAAAGTCTCAAACTGACTCCGAAAATGATGAATAGTGAAATGATGAATAGTAATCGGTGAATAGTAAATGATGAATAGTAACTTGTTAATAGTAAATTGTCGGGATTTGGAAAAATGACATGAAATTGTGATTTGTGACAACGGACCATAGTTCAGAGACCATCGTTGTAATTTACCATAAGAGTTATATCTAAACTTGTAGCCATGTAAATATTTTCTTGAAGGGACATGTGAAGCTTAATTAGCGTTTGTGATTCATCAATTGCATGTGGAATATATCAAATGCCTCTTGATCTAGCGGTATGCGAGTGTTCAAGTTTCGATGGAGACATGTGAGATATAATGTGTGAGATAGCGCAGGTTGTAAAAAATTAGCCGTTCGGGGAAAAAAATAAAAAATAAATTACTTGCGGAGTATGGTTACATAGGGATTATCATATATATATATATATATATATATATATATATATATATATATATATATATATGATGAGTGTGCAAATACTCATCATTTTTATCGTATTTTAACTGCCAAAACACGTGAAAACACTCGGAAATACATCAAAATACTGAAAATATCCCAAAGATCGTGTTTTATATGTTTTAGATGCAAAATGATTAAAAACAAATGAAAAT
>LBNU01007780.1:46512-57945 GCA_014162995.1 Artemisia annua
TTTTTTTTTATAATTTTTACAGTAATCCTTCTGATTTTAGTAGATTGTAGTTGTGTGTTTGTTGTTATTCATGGTTATTTTAGTGTTATTAGTGAGTTAATTTAGTAACTTGATTTGTATTTGAACTCTTGGTTTTTCGTGATACATTCTCCCCTATAATTCTATATGTGAAATACAGGGGTGGTTTGGATTAGTGTTTTTGAATGACTTTTTATATTATTGTTGTTTTTCTATGAATGAAACTGCTTTGGACACACTACCTGATATATATGGTTATAAAATTATAACTAACTGCCAAAACAAACTTAACTCTTGTGTTGCTTTATGAGGTTGTGTATATGATTTACCAACATTTTTATGCAGGGTAAGTGCTAATCTATTAACTTGCGGGCCACATAAAAATCTCATAGCAGATGACTGAACATTCTTCCGCTGGTAAGGAAAAAGATTAAGGGTGCTATGTTGAGCTCTTCTAATATTTCAATAAAAAATGAAGCCAGGTTAAGGTGTTGTTTGCAGTTGGTTATAGACCTAGGTAGTGGTGTCCAAGGCAGGTTTTCATCAAGAAACAACAATAAAGGTCATTCAAAAACACTAATCCAAACACCCCTTAATTTCACAGATTAGGAGGATAATGTGATAGAAAACCAAGAGTTCAACAATCCAAGTTACTAAATTAACTCCTAATAACACTAAATAGACCATGAATGTAACAACAACACAACAACTACAACTACTAAATCAGAGATTATGTAAAATTATAAAAAATAATTCTTACAAGAAGTCCAGAGCAGAAATCAAGTGAGAACCAGAACCAATATCACTACACACATAGAATTAGAGCCCTTCTCATAGTTAAGCTCCTAACCGAATCTTTGCCATGGTTCTCTAGGTCATACTATTCTGTTTTCTTCCACGAATGCCAAATATTTTAAACAAATGGAAAATCAGTTTGCATAACTTGGCAAGGCTTTCCCAGGGTTCCCCCCAACTTTCGTTCAAACTTGACAAAATTAGTCCCTGGGGGAGGGGCATTTATCTTTGGAAAAGGGAAAATCAACGCACCAAAGCGCGACAACGTCAAAATTTATCCAAAAATGATTTTTGGTGAAACCCGTCTTCAACAACTTCCACAAGTTTTGACCTCCCTCGAAGTTTCACGAAGCTCTGAGCACAGCTTGGTCCCTCTGAACTTCTCAGAATTGGTCAGAAATGCCCTGGGTGGAATAGTTTGAGGGGAAAATGCAAATTTGGTCCTTGGAAACCCGCAATCCGCTTGTCAAAATTCCGGCTCCCTTGCGTCAGCGCCTTTGACAGCGCACATTACACGCTTTCCGCGGTCCCTCGCACGCTGTTGCGACACAATTCTTGGCAAAAGTAACCCCCGAGAATTTTAGATTGAAGAAAAACAATGAAAATAACCTTGGGAATTCAAGATTTGGCAAAATTAACCCTTGGTTGAAGGTTGGAAACTTGACAGTTTCAGTCCCTCAAGATTCAGATTTTACATTTAAAGTCCTTGGGCTTTAACACTTACAAAACCAAATGGACCCTTGTGTAATTTACTTAAACAAATCAACCCATAACCCTTTTTTAATAAAGTCCAGTATACAACCTTGGCCCAATCCCATTCCTCAAGCCCACTTCAATAAATATAACCTACCCCGTTATTTAAACACAGGGTCAAATAGTCAAACTCACTCCTTTCTTCCTCCTCCCTCCCATAACCCACTGGGTAAGACACCACCTCCCACTCCACCACTGTCACACACCTCCACCCTCCTCAAAAGCATCCCATCACATTCTCCCACCCCACTAACCTTCACAAAACCCTACCTACCACCCCAATCCACGCTGGCAATCCAACTCCCCTCACAACTGCTTTCCCGCCAAAAAGTGAATTGAGGGTCAGGATGTCTTATAACCTAATTGAATGGTTGGGATTTGATGAAGAAAGCACAAGGAAGACTTCTGCGCCATTTTCTCTCAGAAAAGAAGCACAACAAAGCAAGGAACCCTAGTTCGAGCTCTAGTATAAATAGATTAGTCTTGTAAGCCATGGAGGCATCCTTCTTTGTACCTTTTCTCTGTTTTAGACTTAGTTTTCAATTGTATTTTCAAAATTCTCAAGTTAATTTAAGTTTACTTTTAATTTCAAGCAATTCGTATTTTAATTTAAAGTTTCAAGTTTCTTATTATCTTGTTCAATTGCATCTTAAATGATCTCAGTAGCTTACTCAAACTTATTTAAAGTAATTTGAAGTAAAAGAAACCTCAAACTCAGAGAAGAAAAGAAGGGAAAAAAATACAAAGAAAAAATCACAAAAAATAAAAAATGGTGGATCAAGGTTGGAGAAGAAGAAAGATGCTGGAATGGAATGGTTTAGAGCTCATGGGAGCACTAGGGTAGTGATATGGTTCTGGTTCTCACTTGATTTTCTGCTCTGGACTTCTTGTAAGATTATTTTTTTTATAATTTTTACATAATCTCTGATTTAGTAGTTGTAGTTGTTGTTTGTTGTTAATTCATGGTTATTTAGTGTTATTAGGAGTTAATTTAGTAACTTGATTGTTTGAACTCTTGGTTTTCTTCACATATCTCCTAAATCTGTGAAATAAGGGGTGTTTGGATTAGTGTTTTTGAATGACCTTTTATTGTTGTTTCTTGATGAAAACTGCTTGGACACACTACCTAGGTTATAACCAACTGCAAACAAACTTAACCTTGTTCATTTTTATATAGAAAGTCAACATAGCACCCTAATCTTTCTAACAGATTAACTGTTGAGATTTTAGGGAATCAAAAACCCTCAATTGCTTCAATTCTTGTTTAAGTAGCTTAATTAAGGTTCATTTAGGGTTAGTATAGCTTATTTAACCATCTAGGCTTTTTATAATATCAATTTGGTCAAAGTTCTCAATAATTTTCAAAAGTCAAAACTTGCATACTGAAAAATGGGACAAAGTTCAAGGGCTTCTGTAGGGTTGGATTCTGGTTGAAAATAGATAAAATTTGTTGTTTTACAATCTTTGGTTGCTTATCTTTCAGTATCAAAAATAATTTTTCATTTTGGAGTTCATTTAGCCATTTGAATTTGACTCCAAAGTGGACCATTTGAGTTGTTCACTACCCTGCATCCAGATTTTTTTGGAAAATTAGATTGGCCTTAGGTAGCTCAAATCTAGGTGTAAATCTTTGTTCTTTGCTGATTTAGGTAGCCCTCTAGGTAGGTTTTATAAGTTTGCTTTTAGATCCCCATAAAATGCTTATTAGGTTGCTTATTTTGGGCCACCTTTTGGCTTATTTTTGGGCTGCTGCTGCATATGTGTTCTTGTTCATGAACTGAGCTTGTTGTTGTTGGTATTAATCTGTTTTGATCTTGTTATTCTTGTTCTTGATGTTGTTGTTCTCTGTTCCTGGGTTGTTGTTTGCTTATCAACTTATTTGGGGTACTTGAGTTTTGTAGAAAAAAAAATATTTTGCACACTAAATTTTGAACATCATTTTGATCTTGAATCTGTCTTGAGTTTGAAATCTGTTTGAGTTTGTGTTTGCATTCTGTTTTCAAAAAAAAAAAAGGGTAAAGTTGTAAGTTGGAATTGTGTTTGTGTGCAAGCAGTTAAAAGAAAAAAAAAATAAAAAAAAAATGTTTACAAAAAAATGCAAAAGGCCAGGGTCGAACCCCTGACCTTCTGCATAAACACACAACACCACAACACATAACCAACTGCGCCCTAGGGTCTTCTCATCTCTTTTGTGCACAATTAATTCTTTAACTTGCATTTTATTTTTTTGCCTAAAATAAGCCTAACAGCTTATTTAAGCTTATTTCTGCTTATTTTGATACTTGACCACTACTTTTCATATTTTTCTTAAATTAGATTTAGTTTGTAGAATTTATTAAAAAAGTTTGGGATTTTTAGGTTTTCTAAATTAATTATTAGAATTTAATTTGTGTTAATTAGTTTTTAATTCATAATAATTAGGATTTTTATTAAATAATTAATTTTCTTTTTTCCAAAATTTTCTTTTGTCTTTTAGTGCGTTAGAAAACTATTTTTAGGCCCGTAGGATTTGCGTAGCAATAATTTCGTGTTTTTATTTGTACGTTGACGTTTATTTAGAATAAACATCACGTTACTTGTTTAAATTGTGTTTTAGGATTCCCGATACCTATTTTTGATTCCCGTAGTATTTTAGGATTTCCCTCGTTTGCCATTTGCCTTTTGTTCCCTTTAGGATATTTTATTTTCATCCTCGTTCATAAATTTTCCATTTTCGTTAATTTAACGTATTATAAAACCAAACAATCTTTCACAACCAAACATACAAGTCTTTAATCTCGATCTTTCACGAATCTTTCCATTCACACCTCATTGGGGTACGACCCGGGGAATCACTTCCCGGTCTCACAAATATCACTTTCACGAGTTTACGAGATAATCTTTTTCCTAAAAGGTTTACTTGTATTTCTCCACGTCTTGTTGTCACTCACGATAACTTTGACTCCACTTTGTCGATATTTTTGTGTACTTGTTGTTTTGCACACTAAAACACAACGAATCAGCAGACACCGGGTACACCTCATCTGCTACTGATAGTTACAAAAGTAACATCGGTATTGAAGATAAGACGTCATGGACCCAGTGACGCAAAGCACTAAACCTTCTAGCCACTCAAGTATCTCTCAAAAGATACTTGTTTCATTCTCACGGGGAACCGGTATAATCTATCGACCTTCTNTATATATATGAGTGTGGTTATTGTGAAAAGTGAATTAGGATAAAAAGTATAGGAAGGAATACAAGCCATTGATTTTATCATCTAAAATTAAATGTGCGTATGAGATAATTTTGGGTAAAATATGTAAATATGTAACTCTTAAATGGGCTAGGTGTATCATTGAATGCGTCAATAAGGGTACCAAAGTCATTTAAACATGGTCCTTCAATACCCCTTTAGATGTTTTGTTGCTACATCTTAATTGAGGAAACATGATTGAATTTTAAATGGTGGACCAAATTAAAGACCATAAATATTGTATTAATGAAAAATTTGGAAAACTGATTGCACAAACAAAAAAGAACGTGTGTTATAATAAAGTGACACACATTAAACATTCTTAATAATTATCTTTTATTTAAATTGACATACATCATAGACATGCTTTAAAGTATTGGCACATCGTTTTAATAAAGTAAAGACACATCTTTCACATATTGGCACATACTTTCAATAGAATGACACATCTTTCAAAAGTTTTGGTGTGTCATTATATATGTATCCAGAAATTTATTTTGACACTACATATGTGTCAAAAAATTTGATATGTCACTACATATGTGCCAAGAAACATAATGTGTCGTAAAAAAGTACAAATAAATAGTCACAAACTTAAGTCTTTTGGCATACATAGTTTTATAATACATTTCTATCGACACTCGGTTTTTTGGCACACTTGTTTGTGACACACTTAGTCTTTTGATAAATTTGTAATGACACATTAATTTTTTAACATGTTTCTATTGACAATCTAAGTTGGTGACACACTTAATTTCATAATACCTCTATAAAATTACAATAATTTTTTGCTACATTTCATAACACAAAACTAATTGTTGATAATGATAATTGTATATGCATTTCTTTTTTGCCATGTCACCCACAAAATGATGACCTATGAGTCAAATCTACGACCAATCTTTACGTATAAATCAAATTATTGTGATGGCCTAAATTCTTGAGTTCTTTTTTAGGTAAGAAGTGTTAAGAAAACATGAGTGGTTAAAGAGGTATAAATGAGATATTAAAGAGGTTTAAATGAGCACTTGAAAGATGAGTGTTTAAATGTCTAGAATACCCGTATTAATCAAATGATATATTTTACACTTTTAACCCTTTTTATCCTTTTTACCCAAAGACACTTTTCATTTGATCCAAACTCATATATATATATATATATATATATATATATATATATATATATATATATATATATATATATATATATATATATATATATATATATATATATATATATATATATATAGGGGCGTGTTCTATGCAGTACTAACTTTAGGTGCAGTACTTTACAGTACTACTTTCAACCAATAAGAATTTAGTATTATTAAATGTTTTTATTTAATTCAAAAGGGTATATTGATAAAAGATAATTTTATATTATTTGTTATTTTTTTAAATAAATTCTGTTTTTTTAATTAACCTTAAATTTCGGATTTTTTTTTTATTTTTTTTTATTATTTTTTTATTTTTTAAAAATTTCGCATGCATGTTGTTAAAATAGCTTAGTGCATATGTGTTTTTAGGAATTAATTTTTTTATTTTAATTTATTGATGATTTTTTCAACACTCTTGTTCTTCAAATAGTAAGATGCGCATGTGTCTTTTTAGATAAAATAAAGTTATAACAAACCCAAAGAACATAAAAAATATACACAAATTTCGATATCGATTGCAACATAATTAAAATACAAATTTCTTAAAAGCATAAATACAATCTAATCGATCTTTACATGTGTGCACTGATAATATTTAACACAAACGAACATATGTGCACATTCATTATTATCAACATTTTTGGATGTCAGACATATATACGCACTTGTAGCCGTCAACATAGCCGTCAACATTTTTAGAAGTCGGACATATGTGCACACTAGTTGTTTTCAAGATTTTTAGAAGGCGGATAAATGTGCACACTTGTTTTCATCATTCTTTTAATTCAAGAACACCTGATACAAAGAAAAGTATAAAAATTAGCAACATTAATCTTTATTAGAATAGAATAACAAAGAAAAAGATATTTCAAAACACAAACAACTAGAAAACGAACTTTTTAATCATAAAAACTAGCATAACACTTATGCACAGTTTAAAACATATATGCATCCATTTATCCTTGAATTTATATTAAACTTAAAACACATATGCACACCACTTTTATTAATTTTGTACGAGCTAAAAAACACATATGCACCATTCCTTAAAACACATATGCACGCCCCTTGAAACACCTATAAACGATTATAACACATATGCTCCCTTATACAAAACACGCCTTCTCGTATTAGCATGTTATTCTTTCTTTCCCAAACACATGTTCAGTTTGAATTACTTGTATGCTACCAAAATCACATAAACAATATCTATACACGCATAAAACATATATGTAAATGTTTATGTAGCAACTATAAAACACATATTGCAAAACACTATTTTCCCATTATAAACAATAGTTTCATGAATGGAAGAGCAGACTCATTTTTACGCATTGTTTAACCACATTTTAGGCCCTTTGGGCCACATCAATTTCTATTAGCAAATAACATAACACGCATGTACAATCCTTACTAACACATACGCACGCAATTTTATTGAAATTTTATACCAACCATAAACCTAATAAATACTGTAACATAACGTATGCAGAATCTTTACTTATATCAAATTAAGTATACCAAGTGACAAATATACTAGTAGATTATAAAAGAACCAACCACCGTAAAAATATTTACATCAACAAACAAAACAAGAACAAGCTAGTAGTTACATACTAAATGCCTAAGAACTTGAACAAACAAGATAAAAGTTTATATTTCATTGTTATATTTATTTCAAAATGTGTACCCGCGTCACTACATAAAAAGTAGCTTCTAAACAATTGGAGTATTAAAATATAAAAACCATATGATGTGATCATGAATCCAAAAGCAAATTAAATCATGCCAAATTGATAACGATTTCGAAACGCAAAACCGGAAGTAAAACCAACGAAGGTGGATACAATACAAAATTAAAAAATCAAACCTTAAATAAGTGATAAGATGAATGTGACGCTGGCATTACTATTATCGTATTCTTTTGTAGTTCGAACCTAAAAAAAAGAATTACTGGTATAAATCTTTTTCTCTTGCAACATTAATCAGGCATATATAATTAACAATAATATTTGCAATGATCTTGGATTAAAACAAAAACTACACAATAAGAAAACGAGTCTGTTAAATTATAAAACAAAATCAAAACGAAGATTCTTACCATGACTAAAATCGAACTCAGGTCGGCCATGAATCGTAGTTGAGATTTAATAAACACAAATCCAAGAATGGTATAAGAGAAAAACATAAACAATTTTTTATGATACAGGTAAAAAATGACAGTATAATGATCGGAGGCGGTTTAGGGCGAGAGAACGAAACAAATCAATATACATCTAAAAAAAGGTCTTTCATTTTAAATAACTGACTTTTTAATTAAAGTATAATACCAATAATACCCTTTTATCATTTTGTTTAGTTAAAAAAGAAACCCTCATCTTTTGCTTAATTGCAATTTTTTCACTTTTAATCCTAACCTTTGATCAAACTGATCCAATGGCCTAGATTTATTTTAATAGTACTATAAAGTACTGTATCTAATACTAGTTATAATACCCGTGCACGCACGGGTTTTTTCAGAAAAATTTAATTATATGGTATTATCATTTAAAAANATCATTTTTATCGTATTTTAACTGCCAAAACACGTGAAAACACTCAAATACACATCAAAATACAGAAAATATCCCAAAGATCGTGTTTTATATGTTTTAAATGCAAAATGATTAAAAACAAATGAAAATCGTACAAAGTTTGCATAATTGGCAGTTTCAGTCCCCCAACTTTCAAAACTTGACAAAATCAGTCCCTGAGCATTTATTTTGAAAATAAAATTCAAACCAAATTCTTAAAAGTCAAAATTTATCAAAAATGATCTTTGGGTGAAAAGCTTTCAAAAAGTTACAAGTTTAGTCCCTGAAGTTTCACATTTGGCAAGATTGGTCCCTGAACTTCCAGAAAATGTCAGAAATGGTCCCTAGAGAGTTATTATGAAGAAAAGTCAACAATCACCCTCCTAGAATCATCAAATGGCAAATTTGGTCCTCAGAGTGCAAGTTTGAAGAGATTACAGTTTGGTCCCTCAAGTTTCAACAATTGTCAATTTTGGTCCCCGGGTGTTTCATTTTAGAGAATAAACTACAAAATACACCTTGGGAATTCAAGACTTGTCATAATTGATCCTTGGGTGAAGTTTGAAAATTTGGCAGGAGTGGTCCTCAGAAAATCAGTGAATTACACTTTTGGTCCTTGTGTTTAAAAGTTATAAAACCAAACAGACCATTTGTATTGTTATAAATCAAACCCAACATCCCCTAACCTGCTATCCACTTGGCCCAATTCTCCCTCAAGCCCACAAATAAACATATCCCAAACCCACCCACGTTTATTTAAACTGGGTCAAATAGTCAACCCTATACCCTGTGTCTTCTCCCCCACTCCCTCCTTTACCTGGTTATAACACCTCTCCCCGACATCACCACCACCACACTCCACACCACCTCAAAAGCTCCCCAACACATTCCCCCAACCCACTAACACCTCCCCAAATCCCTACCTAACCCCTTTACACCCTGGCAATCCATAATCACCTTATAACAGTTTTGGCGCCAATTTTGATTTGAAGGCTGGGATTGATTTTAGAGCAATTGGAGGGTGAGGATTTGTTCGCAGAGCTCAAGGGAACCTCACAGAACCCTAATTCCAGAGGATCAAGCATACAAGACCAATTTCCTACCTACCTCCTTATTTAGTATAAATAGATTAGCTTTGTAAGCCTTGAGAGGCATCTTTCCTTTGTAATTTTCTTTCAGTAGTTGTATTTTTCAATTGTAATTCAAAGTTTTTAAGTTAATTTAAGTTTTCTTTCAATTTCAAGCAACTCGTATTTTTACTTCAAAGTTTTAAATTTCTTGTTAGTTCACTGAATTGCATCTCAAATAGTTTAAGAATCTTTATTAAACCTTTTAAAAGTCATTTGAAGTTAAAGGAAAGCATAATCTCACTAAAAGAAAAAAAAAGAAAAATACAAAGAAAATCAAATAAATATGAAAAATTGATGAAGAAAGAAAGAAGCAGAAGCAGCAGATGGTTATGAAGTTTGGTTTAGAGCTCCATGGGGAGCATTAGGACATGTTCTTGGTTCTAGTTCTCAGATTGCTCATAAGCTTGGATGTCAAGTAGGTTTTGAATCATGCTTTAATCATAATTTGTTCTAGTTGATATTTATTATCATTCATTGTTGCTTTCTGCTTACTTGAGTTTAATTTATCATTTTAGAAGTTAATTAGTTAGTGTAGTTTAGTAATTAATTGTATTGCTTTGAAATCTTTGAAAATAGTTTATTTATAGGGGTGTTTGGTTCACACTGCTTGGGTGTGTTCTTGTTGTTATCTGTTACATTGGTTGGTTCAAATATGCTACTTAGGTGCTAGATAGGTCAGAACAAGCTTTGAATACATAGCTACAACTTCAAAAAGTCAATCTCCCCTTTAAAATTTTGTGGCAGTTTCACTATTGGGATTTGAGAACCCATAATCATAAATTGGAGTTAAAACTAGTTAAGCTTGCTTTAAATAGCCTCAACATAGGTTTTAACAACATCTGTAGTCATCTAGTAAGGATCAAAACTCAAGTTAGTCAAACCTTGCAAAAAGAGAAAAAGTCAAAAATTGTTCATATGCAGAAAATGGGACAAGTTCAAGGGCTTCTGTAGGGTTGGATTCTGGTTGAAAGTAGATAAAATTTGTTGTTTTACAATCTTTGGTTGCTTACCTTTCAGTATCAAAAATAATTTTTCATTTTGGAGTTCATTTAGCCATTTGAATTTGACTCCAAAGTGGACCATTTGAGTTGTTCACTGCCCTGCATCCAGTTTTTTTTGGAAAATTAGATTGGCCTTAGGTAGCTCAAATCTAGGTGTAAATCTTTGTTCTTTGCTGATTTAGGTAGCCCTCTAGGTAGGTTTTATAAGTTTGCTTTTAGATCCCCATAAACTGCTTATTAGGCTGCTTATTTTGGGCCACCTTTTGGCTTATTTTTGGGCTGCTGCTGCATATGTGTTCTTGTTCATGAAGTGAGCTTGTTGTTGTTGGTATTAATCTGTTTTGATCTTGTTATTCTTGTTCTTGATGTTGTTGTTCTCTGTTCCTGGGTTGTTGTTTGCTTATCAACTTATTTGGGGTACTTGAGTTTTGTAGATTGTAAGAAACAAAAAGAAAAAAAAAATTTTGCACACTAAATTTTGAACATCATTTTGATCTTGAATCTGTCTTGAGTTTGAAATCTGTTTGAGTTTGTGTTGGCATTCTGTTTTCAAAAAAAAAGGGTAAAGTTGTAAGTTGGAATTGTGTTTGTGTGCAAGCAGTTAAAAGAAAAAAAATAAAAAAAATGTTTACAAAAAAATGCAAAAGGCCAGGGTCGAACCCCTGACCTTCTGCATAAACACACAACACCACAACACATAACCAACTGCGCCCTAGGGTCTTCTCATCTCTTTTGTGCACAATTAATTCTTTAACTTGCATTTTATTTTTT
>LBNU01007782.1:4767-15371 GCA_014162995.1 Artemisia annua
AAATTCACAAAAGTATGTCAGAACTCTCATGATGTGGGAGCTGATGGAATAAATCAGTTGTAACATGACGATAATTACCACCATTATGAGGGCCACCGCACCATTGACAACCAAGAGGGTGAGGATAAGACATAGAAAGAATCAAAAGGTTACAGAGGGTAAGAGATAAAGAATCAAAAAGGTAAGAGGGTAAAGGTGAATATTTTTGGAGTTTTTAAGAAACATTTTGTAAAAATAAGAAGGAAAATATTTTTAGGCTTTGTGTTCGTTGAAAACTAAATTACAATGTTTTTGGTAATCGATCCGTCAATCGAATTAACTTCACGATTCTTTTTGTCTTTTTTTATGAAAATATAAACAAGGATGGTAAATTTACAAAGCGGGGTTTTCAAAAATCACTAATCTTCAATACGTTTAAAATACGCAACACGCCTCCCCGGCAGCGGCGCCAAAATTTGACTCGGGCAAAAGCAGTCAACTTAAATCAACCAATGTGAATGGTCAACTAGGTCAAACAGCTTAGGCCAAGTCTCCGAGGAATACAGTGTTTTCCCGGGTCGTTAAGTCCCGACGAGGCGTGAAATTGTATTCAAAACGACTTGTGATCAGGTGATTTTGAATGGGAATAGGGTTGTGAGTGATTAAAACTAAGGAAATATAAATGAAATAGCTTAAACAATCTATAATAACAAGAACGTAAAACAAAGTTACCTAAAGCGTTAAGAAACTGAAAAACGAACGTTTAAATTAAAAACTACGTTAACGTACAAAGTAAAACGCGAGTTTTGAGAAATAAAAGGCCTACGGATATGAAAATTACTTTTTTACAAACCTAATGATAAAAGAAAATTATTGGAAAAAGAAAAGTATTTATTAGACTATTTAAATAATTATTATTAATTAAAAACTATTTATAAACTAATTAAACTAATTTAAATTATAATAAATACCAATGTTGCAAAAATCGTGAATCGGTACTGAGGCGGTCCGGGGCCGATTAGCGATTTTTTACCGATTAATCGGCCGATTTTCTTGACTCGGCCGATTAATCGGCCGATTTCCGTGGAATTCTCTCCAAGGTCCTGGGCCGATTACCGATTAATCGCCGATTAATCGGCCGATTCGGCCGATTTTTGCAACACTGATAAATACAAATTCACTCAACATTATTATTGACTTTTAGCATGTTTATCTCAGGTCCGTAAGTAACCTCAGCTTGGATGGGCCGCGCAAGGAAAGATTATCGATCAAGATGGCTCATGTTTTAAATATTTTATCATGTACTAAAATGATGAAGACTTTTTATTATCCTATGTATCTTTCAAACTTTGTAAACTATTTTGGGACCTCTTGTAAAACTTAAATAATCTTTTAAGGTGAACGTTTATTAAATATTTCTTGTATGAAACTTGTTTATTATATTTGTACGAGGTAATCGATATATAGCACCCCATGTCCCTTCCGCTGCAATTCTGAAAATGGGGGAGTTATAGAGGAGGCATGGTTGAACCTAGAAACATGAATTTCACATTTCAGTCTAAGTTAACGATAATCATGCTTTTGGTGTTCTAGTGTGTGCCTATATGCTAACAATGTGGAGGTGTAGTTATCTCGACTCTTTAATACATGTAAAGCATGAGAATAAAGTATGTTTTGTAATTTAAATTTTTTTTTAATAAAGCATGAGATAACCCAAACACTCCTTATTCAATGTAGCTTCGTTTGAATGTACCCGAAAATACATATTAGTTATGTATTCCCTTTAGCATTCAAGAGACATTATGCAAATGATGTTTTAAACATAACGTTTAGATTTTGTATTTACAATGTGAGACGAAAAAATATTTGTCCTATTTATAGAAGTTATTTTTGAAAAAATTTGACATGGGGTGTTTTGGTAAACATGCTTATTTCTTATAAGAATGCAATTCCTAACTATGGGAAACATGGTTAGTTTGGTTTTACAATTAATGTTCTACATGAATTTCTTAGACACAGATCAGGAGAAAGAATGTAGTTAGAAGACTTACAATGATGATTTGAGCACTTGTTTGGTGAAGATGAACCCTAATTTTTGAGTGTGTTAACGTTTTGGACAGAGTTGCAACTGTGTGGGATTGTGTGGAGGATATAGGGAGTGTTTGTTTTTTAAATATAATATGATTTTTGAGTTACAGAGGAGCACGGATCGGACGGAACCAAATTTTTGGTTCCGCCCGTTGGTGCGTTTGGTTCCTGCTGAACAGAAAAAAAAATACTTAATTCTTTTATTCTTGGTTAGTGTTGTTTGTGACTAAGGTTCAACACTACAAAGTTGGTTCCATTAGTCCTAGCCCGAGTCTAAGAAGATTGAATGGTTCTCTCTTAAGAGGTTTTGTAAGAATGTCGGCAATGTTGTCTTCGGAGGATACTTTTTCTATAGAAATGTTTCCTTNGTTTGGTTCCTGCTGAACAGAAAAAAAAATACTTAATTCTTTTATTCTTGGTTAGTGTTGTTTGTGACTAAGGTTCAACACTACAAAGTTGGTTCCATTAGTCCTAGCCCGAGTCTAAGAAGATTGAATGGTTCTCTCTTAAGAGGTTTTGTAAGAATGTCGGCAATGTTGTCTTCGGAGGATACTTTTTCTATAGAAATGTTTCCTTTTTAAATGTTGTCACGAAGGAAATGATGACGTATTTCAATATGTTTTGTGCGGGCATGTTGAACTGGGTTTTTACTGAGATCGATGGCTCCTTTGTTATCACAAAGAATGGAGATGTCGTTGAGTTGAATACCGTAGTCCACAAGAGCTTGTTTCATCCAAAGAGCTTGTTGACATCTTTTCCGGCCGATACGTATTCGGCTTCAGTTGTTGAGATGGCGAGAGCCGTTTGTTTCATAGAGAACCATGAGGTAAGACAATGTCCAACAAAAGTACAAATACCACTTTTGCTTTTTCTATCTACATAGTCACCGGCATGGTCCGAGTCGGCATACACTATGGTTTCTACTCCCGTTCCTTTAGGATACCATAATCCTAAATGTGTAGTGCCTTTAATGTATCTAAAAATTCTTTTAACGGCTTCAAGATGAATGGTTTTAGGATCTTTTTGAAAACGNCAACAAAAGTACAAATACCACTTGTGCTTTTTCTATCTACATAGTCACCGGCATGGTCCGAGTCGGCATACACTATGGTTTCTACTCCCGTTCCTTTAGGATACCATAATCCTAAATGTGTAGTGCCTTTAATGTATCTAAAAATTCTTTTAACGGCTTCAAGATGAATGGTTTTAGGATCTTTTTAAAAACGAGCACATAAACAAACACTAAACATAATGTCGGGTCTACTAGCCGTGAGATAAAGTAAACTTCCAATCATACCTCTATATTTAGTGTTATTTACGGATTCACTTTCCTCATCCTTGGTTAGCTTAGTTTCTGAGGACATAGGTTTTTTGATGGGTTTAGAGTCTTCGAGACCAAATTTCTTAAGCATATCTTTTATGTATTTAGATTGGTTAAAGAATATTCCATCTTCTAATTGTTTTATTTGAACTCCTAAGAAAAAGTTAAGTTCTCCCATCATGCTCATTTCAAACTCGTCATGCATGATTTTTTAGAAATCGGCACATAGTTCTTGACAAGTTGATCCGAATATGATGTCATCAACATAGATTTGGACAATGATGATATGTGAACCTTTCTTGTTAGTGCAGAGAGTGTTATCGACTAGGCCCACGGTATACTTATGGTCAATAAGGAAGGTTTTAAGTCGATCATACCATGCTTTTGGAGCTTTCTTAAGCCCGTATAACGCCTTTTTAAGTTTGTAAACATGATTAGGTTTTTCAAAGTCGGTGAAGCCCGGAGGTTGAGCAACAAAAACTTCTTCATTAATAAAACCATTTAAGAATGCACTTTTGACATCCATTTGAACGAGTTTAAAATCGTCTGCACATGCATATGCTAGTAAAATTCTAATTGACTCGAGCCTAGCAACCGGAGCAAATGTTTCATCGTAGTCAATGCCTTTTTGTTGATTATAACCTTGTGCCACTAGCCTAGCTTTTTTTCTAGACACTACACCATTTTCATCCATTTTATTTCGAAAGACCCATTTTGTTCCAATTATTGTTTGACTCTTTGGTTGAGGAACTAATGTCCAAACATCGTTTCGGACAAATTGGTTTAATTCTTCTTGCATGGTTATTACCCATGACTCATCTTTTATAGCTTCGTTTATATTTTTCGGTTCAATGGTTGACACGAAACAAAAGAAGTTACTTTCATTTTGAACTTTAGATCTTAGAGTTCTTGCGTTAATATTTCCTATTATACTATCTAATGGATGACTTTTAGATTCTTTGACATTGACAATTTCATTGTTTAATAGTTCATCTTCCTTGTCATTATCTAAGATTTCTTGATTTTTGATTTCTTGACTTTCAACTAAGTCATCATCTACCAAAGGTGATGTCTTAGAGGGAGGTGGATTTTCATCAAATGCTACATTCAATGATTCCTCGACTCTTAAGGTTTCTTTGTTTAAAACATAAGCTTTGATATTTTGTGAATATCCGAGAAATATACCTTCATATGACTTAGGGTCAAATTTGGTAAGGTAATCCTTGGTGTTTAGGATAAAACATTTATTTCCAAACACTCTAAAGTATCTTAGTTTAGGCTTTTTACGTTTATATAATTCATATGGTGTTTTATTTAAAAATGGTCAAATTAAGACACAATTTAAAATGTAGGTTGATGTGTCAACCGTGTTACACCCAAACTTTTGTGAAATATTTTGTTCATTAAGCATTGTTCTACTCATCTCTTGAAGAGTTCGATTTTTACGTTCTACTACACCATTTGATTGAGGAGTACGAGGTGCCGAAAAGTTATGTGTTATACCATTTTTATAACAAAAGTTACCGAATTGTATTTCGTTGTCAAATTCACGACTGTGGTCCGTTCTAATGGACACATTACACGTTCCTAATTGATTTTGAATTTTCTTACTTAGAATTTCAAATGTATCAAAAGCTTCATTTTTACTTTTCAATAATTTTGTCCAAGTATATCTTGAATAGTCATCTACTACAACCAATGTATAGAAGTTGCCTCCATAGCTTTGTATAGCGGATGGACCAAATAAATCCATATGTAAAAGTTCTAGACACTTAGATGTAGACACCATGTTTTAAGCGTTATGGCTACTATGAACGTCTTTACCAATTTTGCAAGCATCACAAAAGTGTTGGTCATATTTCAACTTGGGTAGGTTTCTAACTAAGTCTTTGGAGGAGAGGTTTTGGATAAGTCTCATATTAGCATGTCGGGGATTGATCGTTCTCTAGGGGAATAGTGTCGTTAGGATTGAAAAACTACTCGAATAGGTCTAAGGGTGAGCGAAGATTCTTTTTGTATTTTATGTTTTTAGGAAAGCAAGTAAAATTATCTCGGGTTTGAAGGAGTGGGAGGAATTAGTTGCTAGTCAACTAACCCAAATAACTTCAAATGCAAATAAAATAAATAAACGAAAATAAAATAGTTTTGAAAACTAATATGGAGAGAAGTGTGTTTACTTAGATTTCATTACTCCCTAACTATCTTTTACCGGTTGATTAGTGTGTTATAATTGTGTGGATGACAGGTTGCATTCCTTAATACCAGTCGTGGGGGTGTGTACGAACTTCCCCAACTCTATAAGCTCCTACTTCACTCCTATGTCGAGCCGACTAAAAGCTCCTAACATGGGATCACTAGAATTCGCTCATGCATTAAATACAACCATACAATCGTAGTACACATCCGATCATGTTTCTTAAGACGTTCAAGCAAGTTACCGTATAGGAGGTTAGCCAGTTTTCTTAAGCCTAACATCGATAAACATTCATCCAATACAATTAATAACACACCACTCAACCAATAATTAATAGTTAGGTTTCATTAGATCTAAGCAAACACAAAGAAAACCTAGCCTAGCAAGTTAAACAAAAGACAAGAACAAGATATAATCAAACAACACATACACATATTGAATGATTAATTGATAACTTATCTTCAATGTAACATGGAAGATCTCAAGGTGAAAAACATTGAAAAAGCTGTTAAAATTCGTATTAGGGTTCCTCTTTAAAAAGTCCCGCACAATGAATGAAAATTGTGAAAATATATATAGGAAAACAGATCTGACGGCGTCACTCTTTGGGTTGTGACGCGGTCACCTCGCCGTGCTAGGGTTTTTTGACGGCCTCTTGACGCCGACCCCTTTAACTTCCAAAATTCCATTAGGCTTATTAAGGAAAATCTTCACATCCACCTCCGTTTGTCTAGCTTGACGGCGTCACCTCCTAAGTCTTGACGCCGTCATGGGTACTGTTCTAGCAGAATTAGAGACTTTGTCGTTTTCTTCACTTTTATGCTCCAAAAATGTCCAAAATGCATCTTTTCCAGATTTCTTCTCCAAAGTACCTAAAATGACAAAAGGAACGATTTAGGGCAATATTTGATCAAATAATTACGATTTAGGGCTTAAATGACCCCCCAAAAGCGGTACACTTTTCGCCTCATCAAATACCCTTACACTTGAGAGTTGCTTGTCCTCAAGCAAATGCACTTTTATTCTAATCAAAATACAAGTTAGGGGTCATTTAACACTAATATAAAAGTAATTACAACAAATAGTTGTTCCCCTTCAATCATAATAAGCACGGAGATTACATACTAGCACCTCACAAGTAGTGTTTAGATACTCACATCTCTCAGGTGTCATAAAAGTATATCTCACAAATGAAAATGAATAATATCTCTCACTACCTGTCATAGCAAATAGATTACCATAGGCTTGAAAAAGGATCAAAAACCTTCTCCACTAGGCGTAAGCACCTAAGATAAACTATCAAAGAGGGCTTTCCAAAGGGTTGTAACGTGAGGTGTAGGGATATGATAAACACGGGTTTGTTGGATAATGGATGTTTTACTGGTGGCGAGTTAAAGATCTTGATTAATTACATGTACAATATGGCGTTGCTAAGCCAAGACTAGACTCGACTTAAGCTAATCAAAAACTAATAAAGCATAAAATAAACATAAAAGGAAACGGGATGGTAGTCCGTATGTTTTTTCTACTTTTCTTTTTCTCATTTTTTTTTTTTTTTTCTTGATTTTTCGATTTTTTTTTTTATACACTCTTGCCCTACCATCCAAAATAATACATCATAGGGGCTTCGGTTCTCCCCTTACACTTGAACTTTTACATACTTTACAAATAACTATTCTAATGACTCGAATTAAGATAATTGAAACACTTGGAGTACTTTTTTAAAATATTTAGCACATATGGGGGTAATAATGATGTTCTTCCCCATTACTCCATTACACTAGTACTTTACCCATGAGTCCCAATCGTCCCAAAACAATATGTACAAGATATGACTCGACTTAGCAACCATGTAATCAATTAGATAATTAACTAAGGGTTTAAACAAATGTTGTCACAATAATGCACTAAAGGTGAGTGCATACAAGGTAGGCTAAGGCGGTTTGGGTGTACATTTGGGTGGATTGTAAACAAATTCTTCCTTTAAGTAAAATGCATAAAGTTAGAAACGAAAAGGATAGGCTCTGGAGGGTGTACTAGGGGTATCGTGTACCAAAAATGGGTACAACGCAAGGGTACGGGAGAATTACTTGACCAATGTAGCCAAAGTAATTATAACAAAAACACAGGTGTAAAACAATGGGTTAATCCTAATGCCTCTTATCATGTAGTGAATCTAACTACACGAATGTAGTCTCACTTGTGGCCTCGGAATGGTCCTAACGCAAGTTCTAGAATCTAAGTGCTACCGGTACTCACATCATAGCATAAATGCTTTTCCTACCAATTCTAGGGGCGAACCTCACATATTTAGGGTGGAAAATTTTTCTAATGGTATGGTTTTGTACTAGTCATATAACTCCTATCCATGAGACGCTCATTAAGACCAAAGTTTCACTCCTAAATGTTGTAAAAAATTTTAAATTTGGCACTAAAATTGCCCTAACAGGTATTTCTCTCAGTTTTATTACACGCCTTCAATTAAACAAACAAAAAACAAGCGTAATTACATTCTCTAAGCTATCGTAATTTAACCCCCCCCCCCTTACACTTAAGATGAACATTGTCCCCAATGTTCAAATAATAGGATGTAAAAGTAAATAAGGTAAAAGAATGAAATCAAATACTCCCCTGATTCGCTCGGTGGATAAAGTGGTAACATGGTTAGATCTTTTTCCAAGAGAATGTAGAAACTCCAAGATTAAAGCATTGCCAGAAGATTGATTCCGCATACATCTCCTTGTCCAAAATAACCTGTTATTCCTGAGAAAACAAACACAAAAACCTGCATAACATCGGCGAGATAAATCTGTATAAGGATATAATGCTTGTGGAATGAATATTTTGCGGATTCCTGGAGTTTATAAGTTAGATATTCAATAAAGCATTTTATAATTCCGGAAGAAAAACAAAACTTTTAAAAATTCCAGAAAACTACACATGACGCCGTCAGAAGTGATCTGACAGATTTTTCATGTTAAGTTTCCGGAAAATTTCTGGAAAAACTCAATTCTTAATTCCTGGAAATCCTGCAAAACATCATTATGACTCGATACAAGCATTTGACTCAGACAAGTACTAATATGTATGCTAATTTAATATTGTTATGATTCATGCTCCATTCGTTCTAATAAACTGATTTAGATTTCCCTTACACTTATCTTTTGCAAAAATACCTTTATATGTAGTTAAAAAAACAAAATAAAGCATTTTCACAATTTAGTTTGAAGCATGAATCAATAACAATAAAAATAAAACATGCATACGGAAGCAAATAAAATTAAACAAACAAACNGCATTTGACTCAGACAAGTACTAATATGTATGCTAATTTAATATTGTTATGATTCATGCTCCATTCGTTCTAATAAACTGATTTAGATTTCCCTTACACTTATCTTTTGCAAAAATACCTTTATATGTAGTTAAAAAAACAAAATAAAGCATTTTCACAATTTAGTTTGAAGCATGAATCAATAACAATAAAAATAAAACATGCATACGGAAGCAAATAAAATTAAACAAACAAACAAAACAAACAAAGCTTGGGTTGCCTCCCAAGAAGCGCTTTTATTTATTAACGAGTCTTGTAGCTAGACTCAAAGTCACCCTACATTTTCTTTTTCAACTTTCGCACCAACTCAAAACTCTTAATCCAATTTCATCACGTTTGTATTCAAGGCCTAAATTCATGCAGCCTGAATAGTATGTCTGCTTCCTCTCATAGTAAACATCATCACTAATTCCGTCATCCTTAATCTCATAGGGCCGAATCACATCGACTGGTAAATTCTCGATGTCCTTCAATTCTACCCTCATGTGAGGCATCATAAAAGTGATATTTTCTGTCCCATCAGTAAACTGAACTGTTCCCTTATTATGATCACAATGCATCTCAGTTGCCTCAGCAAAAGGTCGCGCTAGAACAATTTCTCCTAAATATAAGTCTATAATACCTCTAGCATCTTCTAGGATTGCAAAGTCGCATTGATAAGTGAAGTTCCCTATAAAGATGTGTACCCCTTCTACCCTCCTAACAAAACTACACCGTCGCTTAGGGTTATAAGGGTCTTTTCTGGGATTTAACCTTTCATTCATAATCCAGTTGTACTAGAGCCTAGACATAATATTCATGGGTGCTTTTAAGTCAATGTATGTATGCTCTCTAAACATGTATCCAACCATGCAAGGAACTTTGATGTTTCTATCGTTATGCCTCCTAATCCATGGCTTCTTCCTATATTTCAAGGGACGCGGGTGTTGTAAGAGGAATCTATGGTAACTTAATTCCCCAGGGGTTGGGGAAAGATTTGTGAACTCAACTTTCATTTGGACTGGTTTATTGAGTTTCTTAAATGTGTTAATTTCACTCTCTCTTCGTTTACGCGCTACAAGCCTCTTGGTAACTTCTAAACGCCGATTCTCAAAATCCATGGAGACAAACCTAATACGAACAGAGACACAAAGAAAAAGATAGACTAAAGAAAACCTAGAAAAATAAAATAAAAATCTCACTAGAAAGGAATCTAGTGAGTAGACCTAATAAAATAAAAATTCAACCTAAACAATAACTATTCCCCGGCAGCGGCGCCAAAAACTTGATGCGTGGTTTTGCGACCTTACAAAATGTTTTACCTCCCAAGGGATCTTAAGAGGCTTGCAATCCCCACCAGGCAGTGTACCTGACCGATGTAGTATAGTGTAGTGGCAAGTACCGGGGAATTGATCGTTCTCTAGGGGAATAGTGTCGTTAGCATTGAAAAACTACTCTAATAGGTCTAAGGGTGAGGGAAGATTCTTTTTGAATTTTATGTTTTTAGGAAAGCAAGTAAAATTATCTCGGGTTTGAAGGAGTGGGCGGAATTAGTTGCTAGTCAACTAACCCAAATAACTACAAATGCAAATAAAATAAATAAACAAAAATAAAATAGTTGTGAAAACTAATATGGAGAGAAGTGTGTTTACTTATATTTCATTACTCCCTAACTATCTTTTACCGGTTGATTAGTGTGTTATAATTGC
>LBNU01007783.1:0-14468 GCA_014162995.1 Artemisia annua
GAGAAAGTTGGAATTGAACATCAAACATCAATAGCACGGAATCCTGAACAAAATGGAGTGGTCGAAAGACGCAACAGAACGTTAGTGGAAGCCGCACGAACGATGCTCATTAATGCTCAATTACCAGATTATCTTTGGGCTGAAGCCGTCTCTACTGCATGTTACACCCAAAATCATTGTATGATCAATAAACGTCACAAAGTCACACCGTATGAAATTGTTCACAAACGAAAGCCTAACATACAACACTTTCATGTATTTGGTTCTCTATGCTATCCGAATAATGATCGTGATGATCTTGGAAAACTTAAAGCAAAGGCTGACATCGGTATCTTCATTGGATATTATGAAAACTCAAAAGGATTTCGAATCTACAACCGTCGTACTAGAGAAATTCAGGAGACTATCTGATGAGACGAAAAATGTTACGTTTTTAGGGGTCAGTTTGAGTCCTAATTCGTATATTATTTGATCGGATTTCACCCAAAGTCGTTTCTTTTCTCATTTTAGGTACTTTTGTGGAGAAAATCACAAAAGAAGCATTTTCGGGCGTTTTCGGAGTGAAAAAGTGCGGAGGGTTTCCTGACGGCCTTCCTTGACGTGGTCATAATTGCTGGTTCCAGATCTGACGGCCTTGGTTGACGGCGTCACAATTTTGCACTACGAACTCTCTGGCCCGTCACGAGTCTTTTCTCCAATCCTTGACTTCACTTGTTCCTGACGGCGTCACCTTGTAGAGTGTGACGGCGTCACCTTCTGTGATCTTTAAGGTCTTTTGAGTTTTTGTTGTTTTCCGCACTTTTTCACTCCGAAAACGCCCGAAAATGCTTCTTTTGTGATTTTCCCTTCAAAAGTACCTAAAATGAGAAAAGAAACGACTTTGGGTGAAATCCAAACCAAAAACATACGAATTAGGACTCAAACCGACCCCTAAAAACGTAACATTTTTCGTCTCATCAATCGGGTGGTTATATGGGTAACTCCAATTCTGGACAACGTTTTAATAACAATGGAGGATTCAGGAACAATGGTGGTGTCCCTCATAAAAAGGCCGAAATTGTTGATACTGGGAATACTGAATCAGGGAATACAATCATCAGATGCTACAACTGCAATGGGATTGGTCACTTGGCAACTGCATGTCCATCACCACGAACTCAAGGCAGCAAGTATCACAAGCAGGCATTACTCCTAGCTCTCAAAGATGAAGCCGCAGCAATACGAATGCCAACGACAACAGCTTCATGGCTAATGCACATTCCGATGATGACATGGAAGATCTGGAAGCTGCTGTTATGCTCATGGCCAACATGCATGAACTCCACATAAGTGACTCGGGCCCAGTGTATGACACCGATGGTCAATCTCAGGTAACTGATCTTAACTCATGCCTGATACATGAAATTGCCTCCCTATCTGCATCTGCATCTAACAAGGACCAAGGCGTTCAAAATGAATCATTTTTATCTACACACACGAATACTCAAATGCACACAAAAGTTATATTTGATGATTATCAAATTAACCCGGTTGTCACATTTGATGATTCGGATAATGAAACTGTCAATGATAACAATGCTCATGTTGAACATCTTGATCCTTCGTCTGGTCCAGATTCAAAACTTCGGTCCCTTCTCATGACTAGTCAATCTCAAAATATTAAATGTCAAGAGCTTAATGCTAGATTGAAAGAGAAAAATGCATTATTAACTAGGGATATTGAGTGCTATAAATTTCAACTGGAAAATGCGGAAAAACTTGTTCAACGGGCAAAAGGCTTTGAAGTTGCTTTTCAAAAATCTTCTCTTCACGAAAAAGAGTTAGAACATCAAATTGCTAAAATTATGGAGTCTAAAAATAACTTAGCTTCTGAACTGGAAAAACAAGCGTTTGAACATAAACAACAAATTGCACAACTTGATGCAGTCATTTTAAAAACTAAAACCGAGTTGTCAAATTGTCAAGCTGAGTTCAAAGAACATAAACGCAAAACCAAAGAAAAAGTTAAGTCATACGTAGATGAGATTGTTGAATTGGAACATAAGCTTAAAGAATTTCAAAATGTTGTATATAAAACTGGTAATTCAGTGACAACAATTCAAAAGTTTTCAGTAAAACGAACAAACAATGGTCACGGCTTTGCAATTGGAAGTGAATCACCATGTTTTTTACGAGTAGCACTCAAAGAGATTCCAAAGTTATATAGTGCAGATCAACTCTTTGACGATACTGTTGTTCGTACTGTTGTATATGATTGTGAAGAAGAAAATGAAATTGAAGAAGAGAGTCGATCAAAAATGGAAAATGTTAAATACAATATGCCTTTTGATTACTCTAAAATGCCTCCAATAACTGATATTTTTACCTCTCAAAAAGAGAAATCTGAACAACCATGGTACATTATCAAACCTCAAGAAGTTACTTCTTATGTAGCTCCTGTTAAACCAGTGGTGCAAATTAACGGTCCTTTACCATACAATGAAAAACATCAACCTCTTCCTACTCGTTGTCGTGTACTTCGGTATTTTGACACGTTTAAGAAAGATATTGAACAATTAGATGAAGCAAAAGAACGAAACTCTCAAATAACGGTTTTTACTATTACTACTCCTCATGAGAGAGAAAAAAGAGAAGTGTTTCAAAAACAGTTTTTACCTATTGCTCAACACTTGCGTCTATGTGCTAACCACTGGGAACAGGAACTTCAAAAAGAGGTCTCATCTATGATGAATGTTTTTCAAGAATCTGAACAAGCTATTTTAAAGCAAAAACGTCGAAATCAATTTTTACAAAAAGAAGCTGATCGACTCTTGGAACATGTTCTCAGTGCTGATATAATTTCTATGGTTATGAATTCTCTTTATGAATCTGGTACTTCTATGCTTGTTGATGATCACTGTGACGATATTGAGTTGTTGTCTAAACAAATTGAGACATTAAAAGATGAAAACATGAATCTCCGACAACACAACGATGATGTGCAAAACAAACTTTCTAATGAGATTTTTCAACTCAACAAAAAGCTTGAATGGTGTCAAAACAAAAGTCTTGATTTCGAACTGGAATTGCAAAGTCTTAAAACTTCCACATCTTTTCAAAATGATAATGAGGAATTAAAAAGTCACATTTCAAAATATGAAAAGGAAATTGCTGAATTGCAAAAAGTTTCAGACCATTGGCAAAAGAGTCGAGATAACTATCTCTATTCTAACAGAAAGCTCAACAGTGAAATCCAAGATAAACAGCACATTATCATTGAGTTGAAAGAGAAAATACGTGAACTTGAAAAAGGAAAATCTGTCAACACTAAAGTAGTAGCACCAGGAATGTACTCATTAGACATAACCAATGTAGCACAACACACTAAGAAGTCTAATTCGGATCCTTCCACTTCTACAGGAATAGTTGCCACTCATAGCGTTAGCAGATCCAAGCGTAAACGAATGAAAAGGAAGAATAGGATTTTGCAACGTAGAAGAGAGACACTAGAAGCCTCTAAAGTAGAAGAACACCCTAGGACTTTGAATAATACTCATCTTGCACTAGATTTAGATTCTGATTTGGCAAATTGTAATCCTAATCTTTGTGTAACGAATGATGAACCTTTAAATGTTTTGAATGTTAATGCTTCATGTGTGTTTTGTCGTAAAAGTATGTTATCTGGTGATCATTCTAAATGTGTTGTGAATTCTCTTTTATCTCGTTTTAAGAAACGTACATCAGGCAGGAAATCTAGGCCCACTAATGCTTCAAAATCTGTGCTAGGACTTATGCCTTGTGTAGTTTCTAAGAATGATGTAGTCAACCCAGTAGTTGCGAACAATAACCCTAGGAACATGCCATCACTTAGCGAATTCACTAAGAAAAAGGCTAAATCTAGTTGGAATTGGCAACGTTAGATACAAAGAACACATAACTTTAAATGGATTCCTAAAATTGTTAATATGTGTGCTTCTAACCCAACGGAACCCACAACTTCTTTGGGTTCCACCCTTACCATTGTACCATTGTCGTCTCTTTTATGTGATGCAGGTGGTGCAAATTGTTCTCTGGATTGTTGATCGCGGATGCTCCCGACACATGACAGGCAATCTCAAACTGTTAAGAAACTTTGTCTCAAAGTTCATTGGTACTGTCAGATTCGGGAATGATCATTTCGCTGCAATTATGGGATATGGGGACTATGTCAGTGGGAATATCGAAATTAGTCGTGTTTATTATGTTGAAATTAGTCGTGTTTATTAACGCAACCGAACGTTAGTGGAAGCCGCACGAACGATGCTTATTAATGCTTAATTACCAGATTATCTTTGGGCTGAAGCCGTCTCAACCGCATGTTACACCCAAAATCGTTGTATGATCAATAAACGTCATAAAGTCACACCGTATGAAATTGTTCACAAACGAAAGCCTAACCTACAACACTTTCATGTATTTGGTTCTCTATGCTATCCAAATAATGATCGTGATGATCTTGGAAAACTTAAAGCAAAGGCTGACGTCAGTATTTTCATTGGATATTGTGAAAACTCAAAAGGCTTTCGAATCTACAACCGTCGTACTAGAGAGATTCAAGAGACTATTCATGCTAATTTCGATGAGCTCACAGAAATGGCTTCTGAGCAAAACAGCTTAGGACCCGCAACCAACCGTCTTAACTTTCTAGACTCTTCAGCTGAACCATTGTCACTAACTCGTAAAGAATTGGAAACATTGTTTTCTCCATTGTTCGATGATTAATTTGAGACACGTGCACCAGATGTATCCACTAGTTCCGCTGCTCAACCTGATAATATTCAAGTACCTGATTCAACGGTTACTACAACTACAATAGTAACACCCGATGCACCCCCGACTGAATCACCAACAATAGACGAACAAACCGCTTCCAACACCGACAACCCAACTGAAGATCTGAATCAATCACAAGTACCCGAACCTGCAAATTATGATCCAAATGCGTTCTTCAATCCATTTGCTCCGACTCCGAACCTTTCTGATATTGCTGAGTCGTCAACACGCAACTTGGAACCAACTAATATGCAGCAGTTTCATAACCCTCACCCTTCAACACATCATTGGACTCGTGACCATCCAATTGTCAACATTATTGGTCATCCAACAGCTCCAGTTATGACTAGACAAAAACTTCACTCCGATGCCGAACATTGCATTTATGCTCTAACAGTTAGTCATGAAGAACCGAAAAATATTAAAGAAGCTCTCACTTACGACAACTGGATTGAATCAATGCAAGAGGAATTCAACCAATTCAAACGTCTTGAAGTTTGGGAATTAGTTGAACGACCGGATGGATTTTATGTCATTGGGCTAAAATGGATTTGGAAAAACAAGTTGGACGCAGAAGGCAATGTTATTCGTAACAAATCACGTTTGGTAGCTAAAGGATATACTCAAGAGGAAGGAATTGACTTTGAGGAATCTTTTGCACCAGTGGCTAGACTCGAAGCTGTTCGAATATTTTTAGCATACGCTGCTCACAAAAACATGGTCGTTTATCAAATGGATGTGAAAACTGCATTTCTGAACGGTCAACTACGTGAGGAGGTATACGTTAGTCAGCCAGAGGGATTTGTCGACCCAGAGCACCCAAATCATGTCTACCGACTTAAGAAGGCTCTCTATGGTCTCAAACAAGCCCCCAGGGCGTGGTATGATAAACTTACTGCTTTCTTGCTTGCTAATTCTTTTACTAAAGGTTTACTAGATCCAACTTTGTTTATTCAAAAACACGGGGAAGATATTTTAATTGTGCAAATATATGTCGATGACATTATTTTTGGCTCTACAAACAAAAAGTACTCAAACGCTTTTGCCAGATTAATGAAACAAAATTTTGAAATGTCAATGATGGGTGAACTTACGTTCTTTTTGGGACTACAAGTTCATCAGTCTCCCCGTGGAATTTTCCTAAATCAGTCCAAATACGCTCTTGAGATAATTAAGAAACATGGAATGACCAGTTGTGATACTTACAATACTCCTATGGCTAACACAACTAAGTTAGATGCGGATCCAAATGGGAAACCAGTTGACCCCACAAAATACCGTAGTATTATTGGGTCACTGATGTATCTCACCGCTAGCAGACCGGATATTGTATTTGCTGTATTTATGTGCTCTCGCTATTAGTCCAGTCCTACTGAACGTCACCTCAATGAGGCTAAGAGAATCCTTCGATACGTAAAAGGAACCATTCACTTGGGGATCTGGTATCCGAAGGATTCCGGTTTTGAACTAATAGCTTTTTCAGACGCTGATCATGCAGGGTGTATGGATACACGCAAAAGTACTTCTGGTGGTTTGCAGTTTCTTGGAGATAAACTCGTGTCTTGGCAATCAAAGAAGCAGGATTGCACTTCCCTCTCGTCAACAGAAGCTGAGTATGTTGCCATGTCTGCCTGTTGTGCACAAGTCATTTGGATGCGTACACAGCTAATGGACTACGGTTACTTATTCAACAACATTCCGATGTACTGTGACTCGAGTGCGATAGCGATCTCCTGCAACACGGTTCTACATTAAAAATCTAAGCACATTGATCTCCGTTAACACTTCATCAAGGAGCATGTTGAAAAGGGTACAATAGAGTTATATTTTGTGGGCACTGAATACCAACTGGCAGACTTGTTCACAAAACCATTACCACCGGGAAGGTTTATTGAGCTAGTTCACCGGATTGGTATGCGGTGTTTGACTCCAGAGGATCTAAAATCTTTTCTAGAAACCAAATGACTGAGTCAAATACCAAAAATATTTTTGTACATATTTATTAAAAACAAAAAGACAAAATCAAAAAATCTTCAAAAATACCAAAAAGATTTTACATTTTTTAAGTTTTATTTCTATTTTTTTTCTCTCGTTTGTCAACTGCATGTACACTACCTTCATCAACACTTCGGTTTATCAAAAATTTCTCAATTTTCATACCAAGTGTTGAGGGGGAGAAAATATTCTTCAAAATTCAAAAATCTTGTTCAAACACGTGTACTTGCATATTTCAAATGTTATGATGTTATCTTGTTATCATGGTGGAACGTCACAGGTTATCCCTCGTATCATTATTTTTTGCTTTCCTAATTTGCTTTTAGCATAGTATGTCTTTGTCATTAACGGTCGTTGCATTAAACCGTTAAATATTAAAGCTTTGGACCTTAGAGCGCTAGGTATCGTTCATGCCGTGGGTGGTGCCGTTGGTGGTGCTGTGGAAAAAGTAGTGCCACCTCAGCACCTTTTTTCTCATGGCACCAGATTTCTCTATGGCACCAAAACACCCCTCCCTAGCTATAACACCACTTTTTTGTTGTCATTGATTATTTTTTTATTTTTATTTTTTCCATTTAATATAAACAATATATATAACTAAATTTTAATTTCATTAATAATAATAATAAAACATTACATAAATTAAAAAGACATTAAAAAAATAAAATAAAAAAAACCTATCAAATTAAAACAGTACATTAAAAATAGAAATAATCTAGTTTTTGAGAAAATATTCGGCCCGAATCCTTATTTTTTCTGCCTCGATGATAGCTGCGTCTTCCGGATCCATATCCTTTGTTTTAATTTTCAATAACTTCAAATCTTCGGCCTTTTTTTTGGGCGTAAAGTGCTTCGGCCTTCAACTCCTCGTTCCTTTTTTGAGCGTTGATTAATTCAACTCTCGCCGCCGTCTCACGCTCCAACTTTTCCAACTTCGCCTCACGATCCAAAGCGTATTGTTGTTGCAACATTTCTTGAAACATAACCGGGTTTGAACCGGAAGAAGCGGATGAGTTTGAAGACCGTTGACTTTTTGAAGGCCTTTGTTTCCCGGGGGGACGCGGCAACGGATCATCTCCAAAGAGTTCGGGCTCATCTTCATTAACCCGTAAGCGGTTTCGTCTTGCTTGTGTTGAATCGGGGTTTCTCCACTTGTGCTTGTCTTTCAAAAAAGACCAAGCACTTTTGTGCTTAAAAGTGTAACCCATGATTTTGCTAAAAATTATATGAACCCGTGACATCAAATCTTCATCATTTTCCCCGCTAAGAGCTTGAGTTTCATCAACAAGGTCATTAAACTTCTTGACATCTTTATTCAACGGAGTCCACTTCCCCGTTAACATGTTCTTGGTANTTAAAAATAGAAATAATCTAGTTTTTGAGAAAATATTCGGCCCGAATCCTTATTTTTTCTGCCTCGATGATAGCTGCGTCTTCCGGATCCATATCCTTTGTTTTAATTTTCAATAACTTCAAATCTTCGGCCTTTTTTTTGGGCGTAAAGTGCTTCGGCCTTCAACTCCTCGTTCCTTTTTTGAGCGTTGATTAATTCAACTCTCGCCGCCGTCTCACGCTCCAACTTTTCCAACTTCGCCTCACGATCCAAAGCGTATTGTTGTTGCAACATTTCTTGAAACATAACCGGGTTTGAACCGGAAGAAGCGGATGAGTTTGAAGACCGTTGACTTTTTGAAGGCCTTTGTTTCCCGGGGGGACGCGGCAACGGATCATCTCCAAAGAGTTCGGGCTCATCTTCATTAACCCGTAAGCGGTTTCGTCTTGCTTGTGTTGAATCGGGGTTTCTCCACTTGTGCTTGTCTTTCAAAAAAGACCAAGCACTTTTGTGCTTAAAAGTGTAACCCATGATTTTGCTAAAAATTATATGAACCCGTGACATCAAATCTTCATCATTTTCCACGCTAAGAGCTTGAGTTTCATCAACAAGGTCATTAAACTTCTTGACATCTTTATTCAACGGAGTCCACTTCCCCGTTAACGTGTTCTTGGTACGCTTCACAAACTTATTCTTTTCGGCTTCTTTATTGTAAATTTCGAGAACCCGATACCAAAATGTTTCTTTATTTTGATCCACGCCCACATTTGGATCCTCAGATACTTGTATGAAGCATTCGGCCAAAATTAACTCCTCAGCTTGGCTCCACAAGTTTCGACTAGAAGTAGATCCCTCGGGTTTATCCTTGGGTTTTTTGGCAATTTTTTTGGTACGTTTTTGTGAAAACGTGCCAACGGGTTCGGTTTCATCGGGTTCTTCTTGGGATTGTTCTTGGGATTGTTGTTGAGATTGTTGGTGAGGTTATTGTTGAGATTGTTGTTGGGAAGGTTGTGTTCGTCGGAGTTGTTGTTGAAGTTGAAATTGTTGAAATTTCAATTTTTCTTCGGGTGAAAATTGGTTGAGATATGGGTTATATGTGGTAAATGGATTTGGTATTTGAAATGGAAACTGGTTAAAGTTTGATGAGATGGAATTTGCTGATGTTTGTGTGTTTGGATTAGAAGAAGATGATGAATTCGGTATTTGATTTTGTGGATCGGTTAGCATAGCGTTGACCCATTGTTGGTTATTGTTGGTATTCATTTTAGAGAGAAAATGAGAGTATTAGAGATAGAAGTGATAGTGCATCGTATGTAAAAAAATATGAGAATAACAATGTATTTATAAAAAGATGTTTAATGTCAAGCATTGATAAGTCATCTTTCTCATTATTGTCAGCCATTTAAGTCATCTCATTTATTGTCAAGCATTGATAAGTCATTTTTCTCATTATTGTCAGCCATTTAAGTCATGTCATTGTATGTCAACCATTGATAAGTCATCTTCCTAATTTATTGTCAACCATAAACAAGTACAAAAATTTAATTTCATTAAATAAAACAATATTATATAACTAAAATTTAATTTCATTAATATAAAACACATTACATAAAAATAAAAAAGTACATAAAATGACAATACAAACTAAACTAACGATACCGAAAAACAATACAATTTAGTGATTAAGGTTCCATAAATGCTCGATAATGTCTTGTCGAAGTTCGTTGTGCACTCTTCTATCTCGAAGTTCTTTGGCTTTCCTAATATGTAAGTCGCATCGTTCGACCCAAGTACGTTGAATATTGGGTTGTGGATTAACGAATATTTCGTTAAATTCAGTAACGGCGAACTTTTGATCTTTTATTATCATGTTATGTAATATTATACAACAATACATGATTCTTCGTAACGTGTTGATTTGATAAGCACGTGCGGGTTGTTGTATAATTCCCCAACGACCTTGTAGGACTCCGAAAGCTCGTTCAATATCTTTTCTTGAACTTTCTTGAACTCTTTTAAACTTCATTTGTTTTTCCTCTCTTGCAATAGAAAATGTTTTGACAAACGTAGACCACTCGGGATAAATTCCATCAGCTAAATAGTAACCTTTGTTGTATGTTTTTCCATTTACTACAAATGGAGAATCGGGAACTTTATCGGCAAGAAAGTCATCAAATAACGGTGAACCATATAAAACATTGAGGTCGTTATTTGCCCCCGGAACACCGAAATATGCATTCCATATCCACAAAGTATAATCCGCCACGGCTTCTAGCATTAAAGTCGGGTATTTATGATCACGTATTTTGAATTGAGCATGTAAAGCCTTTGGACAATTTTTCCAATCCCAATGCATACAATCAATGCTCCCGAGCATTCCCGGGAGCCCATGTTCATTTTCGTGCAATGCATATATTTTTTCGATATCATCTGAATTGGGCTTTCTTAAAAACTCTTCTACGTATAAAATATAGATGCATTTAGTGAAGTTTAGTAAACATTCACGTGAACAACGTTCACCAATTTGCAAGTACTCATCAAATGCATCGGGTGTTGAACCATATGCCAATTGGCGTATGGCGGCTGTGCATTTCATTATAGGACTAATACTTGCCCGACCCGTACAATCAATTCGTTTTTTAAAAAAATAGAAGTATTCGGGAAGAGGGTCGGCATTGTAATTGGTAATATCATTTACAATTTGTTTAAAAAGTCTAGAACTCATACGATACCTTCGCCTAAAATTCCTCTCCGGGTATTTAGGAGGATTGTTTTCATCGCCAAAATAGTCTTCCAATAGCCGTTCTTCCGCCTCTTCTCGTTCACGTGGTATGTATGTCCTATTATTACGACCTGAACTCGAACTCCCGGCTTCCGGATTACACAAAGCTAAAAATTGTTCATAAGCTTCAAAACCCCGCATATACCACTCCGATTCGTCTTGAAAATAAATATCGTAATGATCATAGTTGTTGGGATTATAGTTGGGATCATAGTTGTTGGGATTCATAATGGTTATTGATGAAAAAATAAGTATTGTTTTAGGTGTTGAGAGGTAAACAATAGTGGAAGTATATATATATAAATTGTAAGAATAAGAGGGTATTTATAAAATTTTTAAACTTGGAAAAAATTGAAAAAAGTGAGATTTTGAATGTGAAAAAACGGCTAGTAACAGCCTCAAATGTCCATATTTTTTTTTCTTACCGTTATATAACGTTACAATTAAAAAAAATATAACTATCCAATAAATACCATTAATGATTCAATAGTACAAATAGTTACCTATCCAATCTTAAATGGCTACAGTAACCGCATCATACAATGTGAAGAATAAATACTACGAAGTAGTGTCCTATCCAATAACCTAAAATATATTTATCCCAAATACTTTTTGCATGGCTTTACTAATTACCACACGTATCCAAAGCTTTGCTTGTCATTTATATAAAAAAAAGTCAAAGTTCCTCATATTCCAATGTTACTGTAGCCACACGTATCCAACGCATACATCGTCTTCTTCCTTCCAACTTTCCAAGTCTTGAAATACCTCAACAAAAAATATACACACGCAAAAAAAAGAAAGAAACATAACAATATCATCACTCAAATACAAAACATCACAAACACAAACAAACAAGAAACAAAAATCAAAAAAAAAGGGAAACAGTTGCTCGGCGTGAGCTGGTGGCCACGGCGCTAGGCACTACCAGCCCAGCCCGGTGTGGGTTGTCGCGCCTAAGGGTCGTGCCGAAGGCTATGGCTCAAGCCAATAGCCATTGTACCCAGGCCTCTTAGAAATGATTATTTTGTAGTTAAGGGACTAATCTTGCCAAAAAATCAAACTTTTCAAAATTATAACCAAAAACAAACACCCCCGTCATTTTTTACTTTCACAAAATACAAAAACAAACACATCTCTTTCAAAACTAACGGTCCAAATCCAATACGCAAATCCGTAATTCATTCCTTCAATCCGTAAGTGTTAATATGATCTTTTGCCTAATCTAAGACATGGTTTTTAACGAATTACGTTTTTGATGGCTAGATTTTTCACAATTTCTGTTTCTAGATCTAGGGTATCGTAAATCTTGAATGTACGTGATTTATGTGTTTTGTGGTTATGTAATCTTAGGGCTTTTGATCTTATATGTCTTCTAATCATGCCTAAAACGTTTAATCACTACAACAAACACGTTTGAATGGATTTCGAAAGTTAGGGTTTCGCATGATTTGGGGTTTTGTGTTTGAGTGTTTGAGTGTTGTTTAGTTTAATTTCTATGGTGGGATATGTTTGTTAGTGTTTTTGTAACATGTTTGTGATCGTTAATTGCTCTTATTATCTCATTTGAATGAATTCGAAAGTTAGGGTTTATGTTTGAATTGGGTTTTTTCATGGTTGTGTTGTAGAGCCTAATTAAACTGCTTATATGTGTTTCTTTGAAGGTTAATTGACGTATTTCATAAGTTTTACTACATGAATGTTCGAATTGGTTGTTCTAGATAAATTTAGGCCTCGTTATTTTTCGAGATCTTTTGTATGTGACATTGATGTGATTCTAACTGCTGTTTCATACTCAATTCATCAGGTGTTCATTCAAGGATCAATCTTTTCAACGAAAACGTATGTCTTCAAAGATTTCGAAAATTCTTGTATAAGAATTTTTCGAAGAAAATAAATTTATCGAGATCTTTTCTTGATAATTTTATCGAGATCCCTCGATAATTTTTCGAGATCTCTCCTTAACAATTGTTATCGAGAACTCTTTGAAAATTATCGAGATCTCTCAACAAAATTATCGAGATCTCAAGATTTTCGAGAACTTTCAAAATTATCGAGATCTTTCATGTGTTTTCGAGAACTTGTGAAATTGAGTTACCGAGAACTTTTACTCAGAATTATCGAGAACCTTTGTTATTCAGAGTTATCGAGATCTTTTCGTTTGAAATTATCGAGAACACTATGTACAAAAGTTATCGAGAACTTCCTAAGTAATAGTTATCGAGAACTTTGTTTGTCATATTTTCGAGATCATATTTAACATATTTTTGAGAATTCACATGTATTGTAACTTTTCGAAAACATGTATTATGAATGAATCCTCACGAGTATGTGTGATGTTTGTGTTGTAATAAGGGTTATTAATTTGTGATTGTGTAGTATTTATGTTCATGTATTCTTTTAGACGTTTGTGCTTTAAATGTCTCATTGCTATGTTTTATAACATACATGTCAAATTGATAATACTGTCACTTATCACATATTAATTAACTGATCCATAAATGCATCATACAACTTGTACGTCTTTGCACATCAAACATGAATGAGGACTAATGACTAACGAATCTGGATGTTTGATTTCATGACATTACATTTACAGAACACAATGGCTCAACACACTGAATCTGTCCTAGAACAAACTCTACCTCTACTCACACTTGGTGAAATTGTCCCAGCAGACTACAACGTCATCATTGACCAAAACAATCCACGCATATACTTCGACAGACTCAGTATTCCCGAAGATACGTGTAAGATTGTTAAGGACATACTACTGGCTCATCCTTGCAAACCAATGCTAACTAAGTCTACATCAGTACCAATCTTCTACATTCATCAGTTCTGGTACACTGCTAGGGCTAACTTGGACGATATATCATTCACTGTCAAGCTGGATCGTCAGGAATACACTGTAGACCTTGATGTTCTTCGAACCGTTCTCATGTTACCTACACCCAACGAGTTTCATCCCATGTTAACTGAACTTGACATCCTGGATTACTTCATTGATCTAGGATACGATGTTCAAGATCATCTACCACTCACCAGACTATCGAGGTTCAACGTCAAATATCTGCCACAACCATGGAGAACGTTCTACATGTTGATAGTCAGATCAATTGCTGGAAGGAAGAGTGGTCACGAGCATCCACGATTGGAGCACCTGCAAGTGTTTTGGGGAATGATGAGCATGAAACCGATTGACTTTGCCAGATCCATAATGAGCGACATGATCCATCACATTCAGACTGCCCGTGAAAGGACCGTGATTCTGTTCATCAGGTTCACAAAGCTGCTCATTGAACACTTCTGTGAGAAAAAACCTGATTATCTCAAGAGAATGCATGACCGAACAGAACCCAAAGACATCTACAACCAGGACTACAGGATCTCCTTCATCAAAACCATCAGGTTCGTTACAAGGACGAAAGGAATGAGAATCCCATACCACTTTCTGGATGAAGAGATCAGAAAGACTCAAAACTTCAAGATTTATGACAAAGCCTTTCAAGCTGGGAAAGTTGGTTACATTGGTGAAGAAGAAGAACCAGCTTCTTTAGTTCAAAC
>LBNU01007783.1:14689-42604 GCA_014162995.1 Artemisia annua
ATTATCTCAAGAGAATGCATGACCGAACAGAACCCAAAGACATCTACAACCAGGACTACAGGATCTCCTTCGTCAAAACCATCAGGTTCGTTACAAGGACGAAAGGAATGAGAATCCCATACCACTTTCTGGATGAAGAGATCAGAAAGACTCAAAACTTCAAGATTTATGACAAAGCCTTTCAAGCTGGGAAAGTTGGTTACATTGGTAAAGAAGAAGAACCAGCTTCTATAGTTCAAACTCGAAGCAGAAGAGGTGGCAAGTCGGGAAGTACAAGCAGCACCACAACCTCCCAACAATCTAAGACCAAACCGAAACAACCCACCAGACCAAGAAGGAAAGTCGCACCAAAACAAATTCCTCAAGATGAACCGTCAGCTTCATCATCAGAAACAGAAACTGAATCTGAATTTGGTTCTGAATCAGATGACGAAGAAGACTTTGAAAGAAGAACTAAAGCAGAGGATGATGAAGAGGAGTTCCCTGGACTTGAACTTGCAAAACAACTTAGCAAGGAAACACCTCAAAAGGAACAACAGAAAGGTACAGGGATCACCATTAATGAACCCAGTGGTGATTTTCATGATGAAGAAGCAGCAAATGAACCAGTTGGTGAACCACTAGTCGACAAACGCAAACTGAAAAGCGTTATTGTCGATCATAGAGCAGAAGAAAAGCAGCATTTGAAAGAACTAAGAGAAGCTGCACTCCTCAATCTCCAACATCCACAGCCTCATCAACGACCGCTCAACCTACATGCACAAGAGGGTGGGTCGACCAGCACGTTAGCTCCTCCTTCCACAACTTTGACTCAGATTGAAACGGAACAACAAGATCCAGAAGGGAATGTCATAATGAAGGAAGCCACAGAAGAAGATGTTGCAGACTTACAACTGGAGAATGAGCCTTCTAAGTTCATCACACCTGAGTTCCTTGATCAGGTTCAAAGAGAAGAAGAACTGAAAAAGAAAGCAAGTGAGGAGTCTGAAAGATTGTTTAGTGATGAACAACAAGACGAAGAATTCTTTGACACTGACTGATGCGTAGGGATTGCTTACGCACTACGTTTTACCTCTCGAGGGATCTCGAGAAGCTTACAATCCCCACCAGGCAGTGTACCTGACTGATGTAGTATAGTGTAGTGGCAAGTACCGGGGGATTGATCGTTCTCTCACAGGGAATAGTGTTCGTTAGGTTAAAGACTACTCTAATTATAATTCATTCAGAGTTGAATACCAGGATCACGCATAGTATCGAACGCATGCTTCAGTCTACACCTTTCTCCCTCCGCACCGACAGGGCTCCTCCAGCACCAACTGAACTTTCAACCGAACAACTAAAAGCCCTGTTAGCTGCTAAACTCAGAAATAAGGAAGACAAGACTCCTGAAGAATCAACAATGTTTGAGGCACTCCAAATAATTGCCTCGAAAGAATCATGCAAGGAAGCTGCTGGGAAACACAAAAGACCTAGGAAGGATGATGATCCAGACTCTGATCCCAAAAGCAAGAATTCAGAGACATCTAAAGGACCATCACCTTCTCAACAACCACATAAGACTTCTAAGGCTCCACCTACCAAGCAACATGCACGAGCATCTGGCTCCGGTCCAACTCAGTCAGAAGAACCATTCATGCTTCTACCAACTGACACTCAGGAAGAACCCGTATCACCTACTCCCGAATCACAAATTCCTGAATTTCAAGTTGGTCCATCATCTACAACAAAAACCAAGGAGAAAAAGAAGTCTACAAAGTCAAAGAAAAAGAAGAAGAAGTCTACTTCATTCTCATGGTTAGATGTGGAAGAAGCTCCCAAATCTGATTGGTTAACCGAGATGATCAAAGCACAACCACCACTTGAAGCCGAAGAACCACTGCCAGGAAATACTTTGCAGATGTCTCAAAGTATCATGACGGGACTTCAAGTTGAAAGGTTGACCAAAGCTGAACTGAAAAGGATCAACCGTGAAGCTATGGACTTTCTGAAGAAGAGATCAGGGAATAAAGTTGAACTCGAATACCACATGGAGAACATTGCCTGCGCACTATCTGGCACGTTTGACTGGCTCAACCCTGAATCCAACATCGACACGGAGAAGAAAGACTAGACTCCCTACTTCACTGACTGGACAAAACCATTGCCTCTTCTAGGCTTTCCTGAGAAACCTAAGATTCCGTACCGACACTTCTTCAACAACGATCTCAGATACCTTCAACACGCTCACGAGACTTCCAAGGAACGATATGCATCTTCACTGACGATTTCCGTTCCAGCAGCCAGATACGAACTACCTGACATTGAAGAGACTGCACGAATTTTCAGCAAATCAGTTGTCACCTACAACAAGGAAGCTCTTCTCGGTATTCAACACTGGCCTGAGAAACGAAAACTCGGCTACACCCACAGACTACATCTTAAGTCAAGTGAAAATGTGAAGCAACCGCTTCGTATCGTTGCAATCATGGAAATCGTTGAAGACAGAAGATTCAACTACACTTTCATGAAAGAAATCATCGTCAAGAGACTGGATGAGAAGCGATACAAGTTTTGTAAAGCAGACTTCCCAGATCTGAACCTGAATGACATTGAAGACATGTATTTGCTAAAGGTTCAAGGAAAGATGCTCAACTTCGAAAAAGAAACACAATACAACTTCATCGCGTCTCTACTACTCTACATCAGACGGGTAATAGTTCAAGAAAGAGTGGAAGATCTTCAGCTAGGCGTGGAAAGTTATCAGAACAACATCAACCTCACCAAACCATAACTCATGTTCACTGGAACTCAAGGGCTATCACAGTACACTCTCGTGCAACAACCAACATTTGGAATCACCTACCTCAACAAGAAGAATCAACTTCGTCTTATGAGGTTCGATGAAATTCCGAAGTTTTGTGATGAGACACTTCAAAGAGTTCGTGACGGGTTGGCAGAAAGATTGGAAGATGAGAAGAAGAGGTTAAAAGAGGGTCGAGAAACTAGGTGGAAAGCTAATGGATGCAGAATGATTCGTAACTTTGTCCATACCATTAAAGAAAGGTTGAACCGTCGTCAACAGATCAGGAGGTTGGAAAGCTACATCGGAGTTCGACCTTCATTTTCGGTCTTGACATTCAGACGACCTGATCCACAGTTCACAGACTTTGATGCATAGCCAAATGATGAACTTCAGCTCCCATTCTTCCAGTACCAATATTTCAATATTTTCATTTATATTGATTGATTTGTAATTGCTACGGCCTGTGCACACATAACAGTGTACAACCCGAACTTTGTATTTAAAGGACCCTGTGGTACGCATCAGTGCTACAATCCTAATATAAGGAGCAAAAGCTTCTTACTTTTGAGTAGAATTAACAAACTTTTCATGATTTTTACAGTTCTGCCCAAAAGACAAGTATTTAACCTCAATGGGTTGTCACTTGTTGAGGGGGAGTACTTGATTTCAAACATCGTTCTAAAATCCTAAAGTCTTGATTGATTTCTCCCCATAAGACTCAAAAAGGCATATTTTAATCAAAACGTTTACAAAAACAACATTGGTTATGCTATTTTTGAGGGGGAGAAGATGAAAAGTGATTAAAATATGATGTCAAAAGTTTTATCTCGTGCGAGCTCGACTCAGAATTGACCAACGAATTGACAAAACAACAAATGTTAGTATTCGAAAGGATTTATCCTAGTAGAAAGTACCATTTCGAGAAACTCTTTCTAGACGTTTACTTTGACGGGTCTAACTTCCTTTTAGGAATGTTAACAACTTCAAGTTAGTTATTAGGGCTAGTTATCACCTAAAAACTGATAATGTATCCCTTTAACTAAGCAACGTAAACGTGTCCCTCGGGTACATGTCTATTAAGAGTGGATCAATTCAAAAGTGCCAACTCTTCCCGCATATGCAAATTTCTGAAAACATTCATGAGCATATGTGGAGGGGGAGTCTTTCATAAGAAATCCAAAACCTCAAAGTGTTAACAAAAAGCTTCATAATCATAAACACTTTGAGAGATTTTCAATGATTTGGTTCAAAGGCATCAATAGGATAGTCATGGAGTTACAAGGTGACTAAGGATAGGTAAAACCGTCCTATGATCCGCCAGAACCGGAGGGATCTACCCAAGGACATCACCAATAGTTAGAAATTAGAAGTCCTTAGGTATGTTATGAAAAAAGGAGAAAAGAATGAAAGGAGAAAGAAGGGGTTGAAGAATTAAAAAGAAATGAAAGAAAAAGGTGAAAAGAAATAGCCCTCCATTTTATCAACCTTAGGAAAGACACCGGGTTCAATTCATATGCTACTGGTCGTTGCTAAGGCGACACCGGTATTGAAGATAAAGACGTCATGGACCAAGTGACGCAATGCACCTAAGTCTTCTTAGCCACTCAGGCATCTCTCAAAAGATGTTTGTTTCATTCTCACGGGGAACCAGTGTAATCTATCGATCGTCTATTAGAGATGGTTGATATTGAAACAGGAGGCCCTCTGCTCCATGCCTCCGCATAGGAAACCAAATGTGCACTTATCGAGTCTAGAGCCACGAGATAACATAAAAGATCTCTTAGGAACACATAATATTTCTACACTAAGTGTCTTGCATCATTGGACACTAAGTGTAAATTATCGAGTCCTTCGCAGATCTTAGCAATCTGCCTTGAACGTTTCTGAGGGATTTACTTATGTATTTCTCGAATGATTGAACGGAAATCCTGCCAGGGTCAACATCAAACAGCCCTGACAGCAGGTCACTTCGGTGATTCCTTGTGGATTACGCTTAGTGTTTACGATGGTCCCAAGCGGTCTACAGTCGTGGCGTGATCTCCAGCGACTCACCTAATCGTGGGTGTACTTATGTATGTCTGTGTAAGCCCTCTAGGGGGTATCCGATTAGGAACGGCCTTGGTAAGGATTAGAAGGAGTCTTCACACTATGATGTCGACAAATTCTAATTCCGAACCTGTAAGTACCGGATGTATTATTGCTAACTATTTCAATGCAGGTACAACAACCATCTTGAGCACCAGCTTCCACATGCTCATAGTTGCATCACTACTACTATGAAAGCTCTCATGAAAGATCGAAGCAACGTTTAAGTCAAAGATAGATTCCATGCCAAAAGAATCTACAAAGTAATAAGACAACGATCTAAATCAAAACAACGTCTAAAGAAGGATTCTACGTCAACACTAAGAATCTTCATTAATGGAAAGAGAGCTTCACACGGATGAAAGTTTCAAACATCAAAGATGTAGGAGCATGTCGGAAAGATGCAGATCCACTGGAGTCTAAGAGAGTGACGAATGGCAGATTACCACATCATTTAATCATTTCCACATCATCAATGACAAAGAAAAAAGAACGATGAATCATTTCTACTAATCTTATTTTGAAGATGTCGAAAGCTATGAAAGTGTACAATTAAAGATAAAGACAGTGACGTCAAGCAACCTCAAATGACCGTGACGAACATCACTCCTTCATAACCGATCCTTAGGGGGAGATTGTTAGGATCTAAGTTTATCAACATTTATCAAGTCTCGGTTATTTCAGTACATGTAATAGGTTGCTACTATATTAAGTTTACTTAAGTTAAGAATGAAGTCCATGTAAACGTCCATTGGGCCTTAAAGCCCACGATTTAGACAAAGTTGGGCGGAAGGGAATGTTGCCCTAGTCCTCACCTATAAATAGGACATCATGTATTTCATTTCACTTGTGGGTTATTTCATTATCTTAAGAAAACTCTTGCACTCTTACCTTTCATATTGATCTAATCAACCAAACTCTATTCTCATCTCATTTCTACCAAAACCAATACTTGTGTTTACAATATGGTGACCTAACAGAGGTTATCTCGCTTTCCTTGAAAACCGACACCACACGCGTACCGACACTAAGTTAATTATGGCAAAAGTCATATAAATATTTTAAACACCCAAAACGGTATACTGTACACCAAATCAGGACACCACGATACACATTTAAGCTCAAACAATGCACGAAGTACATAACGAAAATTTAAAATAAACCCACCTCGAAAATCTATTATTTTATTTTATTTTATTATTATTTTTATTTGCTACCAACCAAAACATCCCAAAAGAGGAAAATCCCACATTTGTTTTCTTCATTGATATACTAGCTTGCAATTTCTATGATTCATTTTATTCTATGAAGACATGTGAATTTATTTGATCAAAAGGCAGCATATTCCTTACCATGAGGCATTCAACATACGGCACACACAAGTCCCCATACACTCATTTACAAATTTTGTTGAATCAAAAGGAAAGATGCCAAAGGTTCCTAAGATACTTACTACATCAGTTCTTATATGAAATGGCCACACATCACCTAAAGTAAACCATAATACACATCTATATTTGTACAAATATATCACAAATGTTTTTTTAGAAATCAATATCCCTCCCCTCCCCATGTGATGTTCGGCCAAATATTTACCAAAGAAGAGAAGGGGACATCAAAAACCAAACCTTGAACTTACAACTTACCCATTTAGTGTATAAGGACCTTGTTTGACTAAAACTTTTGCTTTCTCTTCTCCCTAACTTAAGCTAGCCAAAAGTTTCATGCACAGAACACAAGGGTTTTGGAATTTTGCCATATAAGTTGTTTCACATGCTTGTAATCTTCAAAAGTGTATTCAAACTACCAAAAATACAAGTGTAAATAGGACCTCAATTATAGCACTTCCCACACTTGCAAAAATCACCACAAAAACTTCCTCTTGTTATTTTAAATTCGTCAGGCAAGAAGCACCAAGGAGGAATAAGAAACTTTGGGTTTTGGTTCAACAGGATAAGTAATTTGGGTAAACTATTTGGTATTTGGAGTTGGTTAAGGAACTTGGCTCTTGGTTCTCACTTCACTCGACACACACAAACTCATCCCACTGTAAGGATTCACTCAACACAAAACATTGTATTTTCTTGCTTACATAGTATAAATCTTGATTTTTTATATGTTTATGTAAAAATGCTAAGATGTAAAAGTTATAAATTTTTCTTGACATATATATGCCTTGATATACAAGAAAACTTAGTGAAGGGATTGGTGTTTTGAGCTTGTGTGGCATATGGGACTCATATAAACATTAATAAGCACAATGAAATAAGCTAAAGCTTGCTTCTTAAAGATGTCAATATATATTTAATTTTTGTAAACTTATCATACAACTTTTGGTCTCAAATAAATATAAGGGGTTGTAAATCTAAGAAAAACGTAACGTGTGGCTCTACTTGGGAAATGATTATTTTGAATAGGGATAACTTATAAGACGCGTAGTAATTTTAATAATCCACGTTAAGTGTTTTGGTTGGAGTAGAGTTGAAACACAAATAAGTCATACGACTTATTCAACCTAGCATAACAACCCAAGATCTCAAACCAATTTTGAAAATGAAATGCAAATCTTAAAAACACTCACGCACACACTGTCTTATTCATGCAAAATATATTACAGAACTAGAAACCTACATAAATAAAACGTTTGGTATCATAACACAAAAGGCAGTATGGTCTGATGGTTGGTTTGCTTGGCTGTATGTGTGAGGTCAGGGGTTCGAAACCTGCACCGGGCCTTTTTGGCTATTCTATTCCTTTTTACAATCTTCACATTTAACCCTTGAACTATTAACCACTAATCACAAATCAATATTCCTTTTAACACATTTCACTAAGAAGGTTAATTAGTATATTAACAATCGGGATATTTTTGTGACAAATGGTTTATAAAGGGAAAACTTATAATTACGACCGGGTCATGCCCGATTTTCGTTAAAAACCTATATTTTTCTTAGGGTAAAAAACCTATATATAATATTAACTAACGATCTTTTTATATTTTTTCGACGACGCCTAATATTTATTTGTGATGACTTTCCGTACATTGTCTTTCGGTTTATGTCAAACGGGAGATTTATTTGTCTTTGATACTTCTGTTATTATACACTTATACACTTCCAAGAGCCAATACTTACAAATACTTAGAAAACTATTTAAACTTAAACGCAGCCACACAAGCGACAATAACACAAACACTTTAAAACTTTTAAAATTACTTAGACTTCGCACATCGAGTCTTAAACTGGAATTGTGGATTAAACTTGTCATACTAATCTAGGTCGCGTGTCGGTGCCGCACACTATCACTACTTGACATCTTACTATCAGGCTCCTATTTGCCGAGGTGAGTTCATGGCCCCCTATTTTTACTTGTTTTATAACTGTTTTGAGGGAGAATACATGCTCGTTTTTATCTAAATGCAATACTTGTTTTACTTGAATATGCCACTTGATTACTCAAATCATTACTTGCTCTACTTAAATGTTTGTTTGTTTACTCGAATGTGTTATGTGGTTACATGTTACATACTTGATTTCTTACTCATGGACACAAGTGCTTAAAACAATTATGCCTGCATAACCGAATGAACTGGCCCAACTCCTATGTACATACATGACCGAACAAACTGGTAACATAACCAAATGAACTGGTAACATGACCGAATGAACTGGTCACAGACCGAATGGACTGGTCACATGACCGAATGAACTGGTCACATAACTGAATGAACCGATTAGACAAACTTTAACTCTTGTGGTCCACATTGCAAACTCTGCTTACGATAAACATTTATTTTCATGACATTGTGAGTGACACAATGGTCACAAAACTTTCTGTTGAACTCACCTTACTCTTACTCTTCATTCATATTTATGCAAACCTATGAACTCACCAACCTCGTGTTGACACTTTTTAGCATGTATTTTCAGGTTAAGGCGACAACTAACTGTTGAAGGCTTTTGGCATGACATGGCATGGTCATAGACAACTCTGACATATATTTGGGACCTCTTAAACTCTTTATGGGCCTATATTTCCGCACTATTTTTGAATGATGTAAACATAATACTGTTGATTATGAAGTTTCTAATGGTAAATCTGTTCATCTATACTTTGTGTTTTGATACCAGTTTAGTAGCACCCAAACATCCATGCTTTCGCTAAACCAGATTTTGGGGGTGTTACAGATTGGTATCAGAGCCTTGGTTATAGAGAACTGGGTATTTTTAAAACCTAGACTATAACTACTTTTACAAAAACTTGACCCTATGACCGCCACATGCCTGCCTGCCAAGCCTGCTTCCTTACTTGTTATAAAACATTTTATTAAAGGATATATTACTATTATAACTGAGCTGAGTATTTCAAACTTCATTGAACCTCGGTTGAATATAGACTGATCACCTATATTTAACCAGGGACAGTGGGACATAGCCTGATCACCTATGTCCGACTCAGAGATGAATTTTACGATACTAAGAGTAGTTATATTGAAATTATGTCCAGATTGATTTTCTACTTGACTTCTGAAAGTTTCAAAATTTCAGTGTGTGTACATAATCAATGCATAACATGAACATTCACCACACTGGCACCACAATACTTTTTCACCAGAATACTTTTTTCCCTTATGGGGAACACTCTTTTATCACAATATAGGTATGTTACAGTCAGCTCTACCCCAAACCTTACACTCAATCAATGTTGTACCTTCCTTGCTAAGTACACTACTGAGACAGCCAACTGATTGCTAGTAGCAATCAACACCGTCCTTCAGGGTCGTACTCTAAACTTGCCAAACTCCCCATTCAACAGAGATAGTATGCCCAACAGAAAACTTAAGACCTTAAGGAGCAACTTGGACCACTATATTTGGAACAGACACTTAATCTATAGCATCTAGTAATTTTCCCATACGATTAGTAAATAAAAAAAATAAATAAATGAGTATTAAGTTATTAAATACCATTTTTTACGGGTGACAAATTTTTTTTATATATATATGACATGTTATATAGATCACTACGATAATTGTGATTGACCATTTGCCTAGGAACGATGCTTACACACAAACCTAGATAGTCTAATAGCGCGAATATATTTTTAAACGTTTATATTTTATAAATATACGTTTCGTTTATTTACAGTATACTATTTATATGTTTCCCGAGCCTATGAAAATTCCCGAGATCGCTCACTAATATTATTGGACCGTAACCCGACTCACGAAACTTGCTATGTGGGCCCCCGTGACCCATTGGGCCACGTTAAAACCCACAGCAGGCCAAACGGTCCCTTATTTCTTTTCTCTTCTTTCTTTGGGCCTGCACTCCACGAAGCCCACCAGGCCAAAGCCCAGCACAACCCTTAGTTATTTTATTTTTTTTCTTTTCTTTTCTTGTTTCCTAGTCGCGACACCCACAAAACACACCCGTTTTCTTTTGTATTCGACACACAACGTGGTCATATCTTTTCACAACTCGATTAACTACCTAGCAAAGAATGGAGAATGATAAATTTTGTGACTTGACTCATTCATTTACTGCCACAAAATCAACCAAAGTGAAACCCCTAACTCGTATGAACAAGATTTGTAAAAACGTATCACAAACATTATACAAGCCTCCCATGCTCCCCAATGACCACGAATCTGACTCAAATGTATAGTGAATGTCAGGACTGAACAGGAGAAAATCTTACACATTCCCTTGCTTGTGAACACTCGATTGGATACTAGTGGAGGTGACATGCATTCGTTTTAAGCTTACACTCCATCTCATGTGAACTTGGCAGCATTCACACTCACAAAACTCACTATATAACTCACTCATGTGAGCTCAGTTGAACACACACACAAAAATGAACCTTATATCTATTATACGTGAAGAATACAAGTTGATTTGGGACGAACCTTTTGCCCATCGTACGAAGTGTCGAAGTGATCCAAGAGTACCACATTTGCTCGTCTTGAACCTTTGCTGAGTCGTGAACCACACTACATTCACCCTCTGTTCCAATTCGAACCATACGAACCATTATACTTTACACCTAGAGGTGAGGTGAGAACTTGGAGCCCTTTTTACTATTTTTCATTTCGTACATTTTGATTTTTGCACGTTTACTTTGGCCTTTTTACTTCGAATCTAGAAATATAACACCATGATTTTATAACGTGAACTCATTCTCAATATGGCTAACAACCAGGAACCATAAATGATTCGACCTTACAAGCTTGTATAAATCGTTTACTAAAGCCAATTTGTTTGTACAAAAACTGTTTTCTAAAACCTTTATATAATAACGATTGGGCTTGTAAACCCATTAAGCTGTTTTTAAGCTTATTTGATAAGCTGGTCTCACAAGCTTATTTGTAACATTTTTATACTCCTAAAATGAGTCCAAGATCAAGCCCAAATGTTTCTTAAGCCCAATGGATCGTTATTTGTTATTGGGCCATAGTTATAGCTCGTTAAGGCCCATTTAGTGAAATAAGGACTTTTTAAGAAAATAAGCTGTTATAATAAGCTAATCTAAGTATTCTGAGCTTATTGGAAAAGTTAAAATTTTAAGTTTTTAGTTTGGTGAAATTTGGACTAAATTTGCAAAACTTTATAAACGAGGGACTAAAAGTGTAAACTTTGGAAACTTATGGTAGAAACTGTCAAAACTGTTTTTTATGAGTTATAAACTGTTAATATTGATACTTGGAGTTAATAAATGTAAATATTGATACTATTGGACCTAAAATGTAATAATATTTAACTTTGGACTAACGGTGTAAAGTTTATATCGTTAGGGTTAAAAGTGTAACTTTGATGAAACTTAAGGATTTTCTGTACTATTATTTTATAAAAATAATATTAATGTTTTGTAAATAAACATACATGTTTAATGTAAAACTTTTATAAATTTAACTTATATATATACGTTATATTATTGACGTTCTATAATTAATTTTAACGATATGACGATACGTTATTCATTTTCTTTTATAATTACAATCGTGACTCATCGTGTACAAACTATGACTTAATTATGATTAATTTCCATCGATCATCATTGTACTCACAAGTTATATGTATATATAACTTTGTTTTCGAACTTAAGGCTTTTAAACAAACACGAGTTTTGTTTATGACTAAATGACAAGTATTCGCGATAAAAACCGGACTTAGACTATCAACTAAAACTTGCCATATCTTTTAGGTTGTGTGTGAAGCCGTTGCCTAGCATCGTTGAGTTTACGATACTACTACATCTACTGTACTACTAAGTTGAGTTCATAGCCCACTATTATACTATTTTGTGGGGAGATACATGCTTAAAAACCGAACACAAGTCTTTTATTTTGGTACTACTATACCGGCTGGCCATTCTTATTGCTTAAGTAGCTATTGCCAAAAGTCCCTCGATCATGAACCTTAATCACTTACAGGGTGAATGTAAATAACTCTGGATAGATCTATTTGGGGCTAACAATCCCCGTTTGGTTGTTGGAGAAAACCACCAAACGCACTTTATTTGATGACATAGGTTAATGGCAAATACCTATATTGGGGGCCTATTATTTTGCGTCATATTATTTTATATGATTGGCTATTAAATCGTTGTGTGTCATGAGCTTAAGGCAATAATGAAAATGAATGATGAATATGGATATGGAAGTATGATTTTCAACTTGTTTGATTGCATGTGAATTGCAATAAATGACTTTACCTTGTGTTCAACTGTTAAATTTAAACCTATGAATATCACTCAACTTTTGTTTACTTTTAGCATGTTTATCTCAGGAATTAAGCAAGAAGGACCATGAAGGCACGGAGTGGGCATGTAAACCGGCACGGACTTAAATAAATGTTTTGATACATTTCAAATAAACTTGTTGTTAAATTATGAAACATCTTAATGTCTCGAATATTTGGTATTTTGAATAAAACTAAACTTTAAAACATCACTTTGTGTCGTTTTCTATGATTGTGACAAAGATCCTTGAAGTAATACCCCGAAATTCTTCCGCTGTCATTATTAAGTCTTTCGCTGTTATTGACAAATTTTGGGGGTGTTACAGATTGGTATTCAGAGCCACGGTTATAGAGAACCAGATGTTTTGAACACTGGACTATAACTATGCTTTTAAACGGACCATTTTTACAAAATACCACCTTATGCCCTCCGTGCCTACGCGTTTCCAAACATCTGGTAGAGATGTTACTTTTCATATGACTTCTTGTAATATTATCATGTTTATGATTATGCTAATGACTTGTATTTACTAATCGGGATTATTACAGTACCATGTCTTCCAACCCCAACCCAATTGACTTATCATCCGACTCGGAGGCTTCTCCTCCAACAGCATCTGGTCCTATTCACAGAAATAGACAAATTAGGCAACATCAGCCTTATGAACCAGCCTCTGCTGGAAAGGTTCCCCAATGTTCCAAAGAAAAGGAAACTCTTAAGGGTACTGTTCAGGAAGAACTAAGTACTCCACCACTAGCTGTACTACCTGCTATCTTCTACCAGCAGACCACCACAGTACCACTGACATCTACTGATCCACCACCAGCAACTCCACCAAAAATGTCTCATAGTGTTCCTATGTCATCCCGCCGAAGGACCTATCATGTGCGTCCATCAGTATCAGCTCCTTGTATCCGAAATGAAACAGGTAGAAACCGAAGGAACCGTAAGCGAGTGGATGCTCGCAAATGGTCTTTCTTGTTACCAATCCTGCACTACTGGCAATCTCAAGAGGGTGCCCCGAATGCTAGAGAACTTGGGGAAAGTTCTTACCATGCTGCATCCCGAATTATCCCGGTAACTGGAGAGCCCGTTCATCACACCGTTCCATTGTTGGCAGCTAGGCTTGTCCGACATGAGGATAGACTTGATGCCATTGCCACTATAATTAACAACTTCTCTAATGAGCATGTGGAAATTCTGGCAAGTGAGGTTGACAAACTGGTAATCGGTCAACTAGCAACGGAAACCATGATTGAACAGCTGAGTACACAGTTTGGAGAGGCAATGGAATTCATAGGGCTATTGTGTTCAGCCAGCACTACATTGGACACGATAATGGCAGCCATGGATCGTGAACTTGGAGAGATCAGCGCTCAGAACATAGCACTTAGACATGTCCTCCAGGAATCCCAGGCAAGAGAAGCAGCTAGGGATCAAACCGTTGAGAGCATGTCTACCATGATCCGAGAATTCCAACGTCGTATAGATGATGCACAAGGAAAGCCATAGATCAGGAGACTTGTCAAAACTAGCATATCCAACATCACATTAACAAAGAAGCTTGTATTTAATGTTTTGTGAAACAAGTCATACAAGCATTAATAAGTGATGTATTGCAAATGACAATGATTTATGAATTCCATTTTTGATCATATCCTCACATGCGTTATATATACTGATTAGTAAAACATGAATTGCTATTATAACTATAACCCATTCTTGTTTCGCGAAGTATGCTAACTTGGTCCTTAGAAGTTTCTAAATATATGCTTTCTTCGTTGTTAATAGAAGCATGGCCCGACCAAGGAGAGCAACCGCAACTGCACCGCCTGCACCTGCAGCTGCAGCAACAATGAAACCTGAAGCAATCCAGCAAGCTATCGCAAATGGTGTCAATGCGGTTCTAGCTGAACAAGCCGCAGCACAAAACCACAATAGAGGCGCCGGCGTGCAAGCAGCACCTGCAGCACGCCGATGTACCTACAAAGACTTCATGGCATGTCAACCGACATACTTCAAGGGAACCGAAGGAGTAACTGAACTAGCTCATTGGTTTGAGCGAAATGAAACTGTATTTCAAAGAAGTGGCTGCATTGAGAACGATAAGGTTACCTTTGCAACGTGAACTCTAATGCAAGACGCCCTGTCTTGGTGGAATGCTAATGTGCAGACTTTAGGAGCAACAGTAGCATATCAACTCTCTTGGGCTGAATTTAAGGCCAAGATATTAAGGAAATATTTTCCTCGTTCGGAGTTAAGGAAGCTGGAAGATGAATTCCACGAGTTAGTAGTAAAGGGAGTTGACCTAAGGACCTACAACCGAAAGTTCCAAGAACTCAAGGTACTGTGTCCATCCATGGTACCGGACCTTGAAAAAACTCTGGAAAAGTACATCGAAGGACTTCCCCGGAGCATAGAAGGAAATGTCACTTCATTCAACCCTGCATCCTTGGAAACCGCTATAGAACTAGCTCAAAAATTATTGGATCGGGAAGTGAAGTGCAATGAGCTCAAGAGGAAGCTGGACGACAAAAGAACCACCCATCACAACAGCAACAATTATCAAGGCAACAGCAGCAACCACCGCAGCAACAACAATCACAACAACAACAACAACAATTGCAACAACAACCAGTACCACAACAACCGCAACGCTCACCGAAGGCAAGAAAACAATAAGGGATTTGCTGCCACGGAAAGCAAGGGTTACAACGGTTCCAAACCACAATGTAACCGATGTAAGCTTTGCCACGATGGTACCTGCACCATCAAGTGCCACAAATGTCAAAAAGTTGGTCATGTGGCTAAGAACTGTAGGAGCCCTGCTACGGGAAGCACCTTACTGCATGTAACTCCTACTTGCTATGGATGTGGAGAGATATGACACATCAGAAGCAACAGCCCGAAAGGAATCGGACAAAACAATGCTCGAGCTAGAGCGTATGTACTTGAAGACAGCAATGCACCTGATGTTGTCACCGGTACGTTCTTACTAAATCATCATAATGCTAGAGTATTGTTTGATTCGGGCGCAAATAAAAGTTTTGTGTCAGATACTTTTGCACCTTTACTTGATATTTCTCCCTCTAACCTAGACACCACTTACGAAATCGAAATGGNGACACATCAGAAGCAACAGCCCGAAAGGAATCGGACAAAACAATGCTCGAGCTAGAGCGTATGTACTTGAAGACAGCAATGCACCTGATGTTGTCACCGGTACGTTCTTACTAAATCATCATAATGCTAGAGTATTGTTTGATTCGGGCGCAAATAAAAGTTTTGTGTCAGATACTTTTGCACCTTTACTTGATATTTCTCCCTCTAACCTAGACACCACTTACGAAATCGAAATGGCTAATGGAAATCTAATCGGCACCAACACTGTCATGAAAGATTGTACCCCGACTCTATTAGAAACACCTTTTCCCATTGATCTAATGCCAGTAGAACTTGGAAGTTTTGACGCCATCATCGGCATGGATTGGTTATCCAAACATCGTGCCAGAATTCACTGTGACGAAAAAGCTGTTCACATCCCACTCGAGGATGAAACTCTCATTGTCCAAGGGGACAAAGGCAAAACTCGCTATGGGACCATCTCGTACGCTAGAGTGGTAAAACACTTGAATAAAGGATGCCAAGTGTTCATGATTCATGTAACGGAAGAAAAGTTGACAGAAAAACAACTTGAAAATGTTCCTATTGTTAAAGATTTTCCGGAAGTATTTCCCGATGATTTGCCCGGTCTTCCACCAACCCGTCAAGTAGAATTTCAGATTGAACTAGTACTTGGAGCAGCACCAGTGGCTAGAGCACCTTATAGGTTAGCACCATCTGAAATGAAAGAACTATCGGAGCAATTGAAAGAATTGTCCGATAAAGGTTTTATTCGACCAAGCTCATCACCCTGGGGAGCCCCGGTATTATTCGTTAAGAAGAAGGATGGATCCTTCCGACTGTGCATCGATTACCGAGAATTGAACAAACTTACGATAAAGAATCGGTACCCCTTACCCAGAATCGACGACCTATTTGATCAATTACAAGGATCAAGTGTGTACTCGAAAATTGATTTAAGGTCGGGATATCATCAGCTAAGAGTTCGAGAAGAGGATATTCCCAAGACTGCATTCAGAACACGCTATGGACATTACGAATTTCAAGTGATGCCATTTGGTCTGACCAACGCACCCGCAGTATTCATGGACTTAATGAACCGAGTATGTAAGCCATACCTAGATAAGTTTGTGATAGTGTTCATCGACGATATTATGATCTACTCACGTAGCGAGGAAGAACATGCCGAACACTTAAAGATTGTCCTTGAACTACTCAAGAAAGAAGAATTGTACGCTAAGTTCTCGAAATGCGACTTCTGGATTTGCACTGTACAATTTCTAGGACACGTAATCAATAGTCAAGGTATTCATGTAGACCCTGCAAAGATAGAGGCCGTTAAAGGTTGGGCATCTCCTACGAATCACACGGAGATACGCCAATTTTTAGGACTTGCAGGTTACTACCTACGATTCATTGAAGCTTTTTCCAAGATTTCAAAACCTTTAACCAAGTTAACCCAGAAAAACGAGAAATATATCTGGGGAGAGAAGGAAGAATTAGCCTTCCAACTACTAAAACAAAAGCTTTGTGAAGCACCGATTTTAGCGCTACCTGAAGGAAGTGAAGATTTCCTAGTGTATTGTGACTCTTCGTATCACGGATTAGGAGCAGTCTTGATGCAAAGAAGCAAAGTGATAGCTTATGCCTCACGACAATTGAACAAACATGAGGAAAACTACACCACTCACGACTTAGAACTAGGAGTGGTAGTATTTGCTCTTAAGTTGTGGAGACACTACTTATATGGCACTAAATGTACCGTGTTCACTGACCACAAAAGTCTTCAACATATCTTAGACCAAAAGGAATTGAACATGATACAACGCCGTTGGTTGGAGTTACTCAGTGACTATGATTGTGAAATCTGCTATCATCCTGGAAAGGCCAATGTAGTAGCAGACGCGTTGAGCCGGAAAGAACGATTGAATCCCCTCAGGGTTAAGTCATTAGGAATGACTATTTGTTCACCCCTTCCATCACAAATCCTTGCCGCTCAAAGCGAAGCTCTTAAAGAGGAAAATAGACCAAAGGAAAGGATTTATGGTATGCCTGAAAACAATAACGGTTTCGTGAAGAGATATGACGAAATGCTTTGTTTTAAAGATAGAAGTTGGGTCCCGCTCTTTGGCGGTATTCGTGATCTCATCATGTATGAGTCTCACAAGTCAAAATACTCCATTCACCCGGGTTCCGACAAGATGTACCAAGATCTAAAGAAACTCTATTGGTGGCCGAACATGAAAGCCGACATCGCTGAATATGTCAGTAAATGTCTAACATGTTCGAGAGTGAAGGCGGAATATCAGCAACCGTCAGGACTATTTGTACAACCTGAACTTCCGATGTCGAAATGGGAACGTATTACTATGGACTTCATTACTAAACTTCCAAAAACCTCAAACGGATTTGACACGATATGGGTTATCGTGGATCGTCTCACAAAATCCGCTCATTTCCTACCAATTAAGGAAACTGATGAAATGAACACGCTTGCTCAGTTATACCTAAAGGAAATAGTTTCACGGCATGGAGTGCCGATTTCAATCATATCAGATCGTGACAGTCGTTTCACGTCTCATTTTTGGAAATCTTTGCAAAAAGCCTTAGGAACAAAACTGGATATGAGCACAGCATATCACCCTCAAACCGATGGGCAAAGTGAAAGAACAATCCAAACCTTAGAGGACATGCTCCGAGCATGTGTCATTGACTTTGGAAAAGGTTGGGACAAACACTTACCTTTGGCTGAATTCTCATACAACAACAGTTATCATGCCAGTATTAAGGCAGCACCATTCAAAGCACTTTATGGTAGAAAGTGTAGATCGTCCGTTTGTTGGGCGGAAGTTGGAGAAGTGCAACTCACTGGACCAGATCTAGTTCATGAGACTACCGAGAAGGTTATCAAAATCAAACAACGCTTACAAGCTGCTAGAGACCGACAGAAAAGTTACGCCGACCTAAAGCGGAAACCCATGGATTTTCAGATCGGAGATAGAGTTATGTTAAAAGTATCACCATGGAAAGGAATGATACGATTCGGAAAACGGGGAAAGTTAAACCCCAGATACATCGGTCCATTCAAAATCCTAGAAAGGATAGGACCCGTGGCATATAAGCTCGAACTACCGGAAGAGCTTAGTCGTGTTCACGACACCTTTCATGTGTCGAACCTCAAAAAGTGTTTGTCAGATGAATCTTTGATTATTCCGTTGAAAGAGTTACAACTCGATGATAAACTCATTTTCACCGAGGAACCGGTGGAAGTCATGGATAGGGAAATCAAACAACTTAAGCAAAACGGTATCCCTATTATAAAAGTTCGTTGGGACTCCAAGCGAGGACCGGAGTACACTTGGGAGCGCGAGGATCAGATTCACACCAAGTACCCACATCTTTTTTCATAGACACCCTTGGCAACTGTCTTAAACTGAAATTCCGGGACGGAATTCACCGTAAGGGGTATGTACTATAGCATCTCGTAATTTTCCCATACGATTAGTAAATAAATAATGAGTATTACGTGAATAAATACCATTTTTACGGGTGACAAATTTTTTTTATATATATGACATGTTATATAGATCACTACGATAATTGTGATTGACCATTTGCCTAGGAACAATGCTTACACACAAACCTAGATAGTCTAATAGCGCGAATATATTTTTAAACGTTTATATTTTATAAATATACGTTTCGTTTATTTACAGTATACTATTTATATGTTTCCCGAGCCTATGAAAATTCCCGAGATCACTCACTAATATTATTGGACCGTAACCCGACTCACGAAACTTGCTATGTGGGCCCCCGTGACCCATTGGGCCACGTTAAAACCCACAGCAGGCCAATCGGTCCCTTATTTCTTTTCTCTTCTTTCTTTGGGCCTGCACTCCACGAAGCCCACCAGGCCAAAGCCCAGCGCAACCCTTAGTTATTTTTTGTTCTTTTCTTTTCATGTTTCCTAGTCGCGACACCCACAAAACACATCCGTTTTCTTTTGTATTCGACACACAACCTAGTCATATCTTTTCACAACCAAAGTGAAACCCCCAACTCGTATGAACAAGATTTGTAAAAACGTGTCACAAACATTCTACAAGCCTCCTATGCTCCCCAATGACCACGAATCTGACTCAAATGTATAGTGAATGTCAGGAATGAACAGGAGAAAATCTTACACATTCCCTTGCTTGTGAACACTCGATTGGATACTAGTGGAGGTGACATGCATTCGTTTTAAGCTTACACTCCATCTCATGTGAACTTGGCAGCATTCACACTCACAAAACTCACTATATAACTCACTCATGTGAGCTCAGTTGAACACACACACAAAAACGAACCTTATATCTATTATACGTGAAGAATACAAGTTGATTTGGGACGAACCTTTTGCCCATCGTACGAAGTGTCGAAGTACTCCAAGAGTACCACATTTGCTCGTCTTGAACCTTTGTTGAGTCGTGAACCATACTACATTCACCCTCTGTTCCAATTCGAACCATTATACTCTACCTCTAGAGGTGAGGTGAGAACTTGGAGCCCTTTTTACTATTTTTCATTTCGTACATTTTGATTTTTGCACGTTTACTTTGGCCTTTTTACTTCGAATCTAGAAACATAACACCATGATTTTATAACGTGAACTCATTCTCAACATGGCTAACAACCAGGAACCATAAATGATTCGACCTTATAAGCTTGTATAAATCGTTTACTAAAGCCAATTTGTTTGTACAAAAACTATTTTCTAAAACCTTTATATAATAACGATTGGGCTTCTAAGCCCATTAATCTGTTTTTAAGCTTATTTGATAAGCTGGTCTCACAAGCTTATTTGTAACATTTTTATACTCCTAAAATGAGTCCAAGATCAAGCCCAAATGTTTCGTAAGCCCAATAGATCGTTATTTGTTATTGGGCCATAGTTATAGCTCGTTAAGGCCCATTTAGTGAAATAAGGACTTTTTAAGAAAATAAGCTGTTATAATAAGCTAATCTAAGTATTCTGAGCTTATTGGAAAAGTTAAAATGTTAAGTTTTTAGTTTGGTGAAATTTGGACTAAATTTGCAAAACTTTATAAACGAGGGACTAAAAGTGTAAACTTTGGAAACTTATGGTAGAAACTGTCAAAACTGTTTTTTATGAGTTATAAACTGTTAATATTGATACTTGGAGTTAATAAATGTAAATATTCATACTATTGGACCTAAAATGTAATAATATTTAACTTTGGACTAACGGTGTAAAGTTTATATCGTTAGGGTTAAAAGTGTAACTTTGGTGAAACTTAAGGATTTTCTGTAATATTATTTTATAAAAATAATATTAATGTTTAATAAATAAACATAAATGTTTAATGTAAAACTTTTATAAATTTAACTTATATATATACGTTATATTATTGACGTTCTATAATTAATTTTAACGATATGACGATACGTTATTCATTTTCTTTTATAAATACAATCGTGACTCATCGTCTACAAACTATGACTTAATTATGATGAGTTTCCATCGATCATCATTGTACTCACAAGTTATATGTATATATAACTTTGTTTTCGAACTTAAGGCATTTAAACAAACACGAGTTTTGTTCATGACTAAATGACAAGTATTCGCTATAAAAACCGGACTTAGACTATCAACTAAAACTTGCCATATCTTTTAGGTTGTGTGTGAAGCCGTTGCCTAGCATCGTTGAGTTTACGATAGTACTACATCTACTGTACTACTAAGGTGAGTTCATAACCCACTATTATACTATTTTGTGGGGAGATGCATGCTTAAAAACCGAACACAAGTCTTTTATTTTGGTATTACTATACCGGCTGGCCATTCTTATTGCTTAAGTAGCTATTGCCAAAAGTCCCTCGATCATGAACCTTAATCACTTACAGGGTGAACGTAAATAACTGTGGATAGATCTATTTGGGGCTAACAATCCTCGTTTGGTTGTTGGAGAAAACCACCAAACGCACTTTATTTGATGACATAGGTTAATGGCAAATACCTATATTGGGGGCCTATTATTTTGCATCATATTATTTTATATGATTGGCTGTTAAATCGTTGTGTGTCATGAGCTTAAGGCAATAATGAAAATGAATGATGAATATGGATATGGAAGTATGATTTTCAACTTGTTTGATTGCATGTGAATTGCAATAAATGACTTTACCTTGTGTTCAACTGTTAAATTTAAACCTATGAATATCACTCAACTTTTGTTGACTTTTAGCATGTTTATCTCAGGAATTAAGCAAGAAGGACCATGAAGGCACGGAGTGGGCATGTAAACCGGCACGGACTTAAATAAATGTTTTGATACATTTCAAATAAACTTGTTGTTAAATTATGAAACATCTTAATGTTTCGAATATTTGGTATTTTGAATAAAACTAAACTTTAAAACATCACTTTTTGTCGTTTTCTATGATTGTGACAAAGATCCTTGAAGTAATACCCCGAAATTCTTCCGCTGTCATTATTAAGTCTTCCGCTGTTATTGACAAATTTTGGGGGTGTTACATAATCCTTCATGTATCTCTCGAGAATACCAGTTGTCTACCTTGGTACCCTCTTATAAGCTAATAAACTGCGTCACTATTAGCATACGAACTATTTTCGATTATTCTACAGACCATTTTGCGGTTATCCTATAAAATGTTTTACTACTATTTCATGAAGTCATGATTTTGACCATGCTACTATTTTATAAACAATGAATTGTTTTCCTACAGTCCTATAAACCGTTTTACGAATCATTTTTTACAACTATTCTATCATGATGTAATAAACCGATTCATTACCTTACTATAAAACAACAAACAATTTCGCTAGCATTTTTTAAACAAATTACAATTACCCTACAAGTGTTACTACACCTTGCGAACTATTTTACACCCCTATGAATTGCTTAGCTACTAATCACAAAACTAAACCACAATGTTGCTACTATTTTACACATGATAAATTGTTTTCCTATTATTCTATGAGATGTTTCATAAATCGCTTTATAAACTATCATGCAATCATCTTGTCAACTATTTACTCCCTTGAAATGTGTTTTAATAGTGTCACCTTATAAAACAGAATAACCAATATCCCTTCTTTGTAAATAAACAAAAAGTGAATCCCACACCTTTGCCTGAAACTATAAATAACAATGAACTCCATCTAGTATTAAATATCTAATCCTACTCAACTTTGACAACTAGATTCTGCCCTTATACATTTAAAAACAAATTTAGACTTATATGTCCGACTACACCTCTTTCTTTGATATTCTCATTTTAAGGACCTTCCTCTAAAAACGCATTTATAGCAACTACAAAAATATTTTTCCGAGATACTCAATTTGTTGAGTTAAAAGTTTTTCTGGTCAAACCTTATCGAAACTTTGGCATACTAAAGAGTGACTAAATTTTTGTAATTTTTTTACACCATGCTTAAAAGCCCACTTTGCTGAATTATATACCTTTTTAGTCATGCCTTATCAAACTTCTGTAAGTTAAGAAATGACTAAACGTTACTTTTTGCGGAATTAGCTTAATCATACCATGATTAAAAACCCGTTTTTACAAAATTTTAAATCTTTTGGAACTTTGTCATTTTAAGCAACAAATTATTACTTGAAATATTGTTTTGGTCGAATTTGTATAAACATTTACACAAAGGAAAATCTCGAACAAAATTTTTCCTTCCTCTTAGAAAGAAAACACACAATTTCAGACAAATCTTGAAGATAAATCATTAGGCCATTTTTACCACTTTACATCTATCGGATTAGAATTTTGTGTCACTAGTATATAGACTATATAGGGGATTAAGCCGGCGAAACATCATAAGGTTGAGACTAGAACCATTATCCTATTAAACTTACCCCATGAACAATTGTACCTTACCAAAAATATCAAAAGGGGATAACCATAAGCAAACAACCTAATTACTCTCCCGCAAACAAAGAGAAAACCTTAAACAATCTGGTGAGACCCAAATCGGTTACAAGTACCATCACCCTTTCCCAAACAACTTGCTATCGGATAACGTAAACTGAATCGGGGGACGCGATTCCTTGTAAGAAGGGTAGACTGTAACAAACCGGAATTTTTCAAACTGATTTTTAATAATAAATCACATTTATTATTTCATAAGTTTCATTTTTGAAATTTTACAAATTATTTAAAACTAAAAAATGAGAGGTTATCTCGCTTTCCTTGAAAACCGACACCACACGCGTACCGACACTAAGTTAATTATGGCAAAAGTCATATAATATTTTAAACACCCAAAACGGTATACTGTACGCCAAATCAGGACACCACGATACACATTGAAGCTCAAACAGTGCACGAAGTACATAACGAAAATTTAAAATAAACCCACCTCGAAAATCTATTATTTTATTTAATTCTAATATTATTTTTATTTGCTGCCAACCAAAACATCCCAAAAGAGGAAAATCCCTTTCTTCATTGATATACTAGCATGCAATTTCTATGATTCATTTTATTCTATGAAGACATGTGAATTTATTTGATCAAATGGCAGCATATTCCTTATAGCATCTCGTAATTTTCCCATACGATTAGTGAATAAATAATGAGTATTACGTGAATAAATACCATTTTTACGGGTGACAAATTTTTTTTATATATATGACATGTTATATAGATCACTACGATAATTGTGATTGACCGTTTGCCTAGGAACAATGCTTACACACAAACCTAGATAGTCTAATAGCGCGAATATATTTTTAAACATTTATATTTTATAAATATACGTTTCGTTTATTTACAGTATACTATTTATATGTTTCCCGAGCCTATGAAAATTCTCGAGATCGCTCACTAATATTATTGGACCGTAACCCGACTCACGAAACTTACTATGTGGGCCCCCGTGACCCATTGGGCCACGTTAAAACCCACAGCAGGCCAAACGGACCCTTATATACTTTTCTTTTCTTCTTTGGGCCTGCACTCCACGAAGCCCACCAGGCTACAAGCCCAAGTGCACCCTTAGTTTTATTTTTCTTTCTTTTCTTTGTTTCCCAGTCGCGACATAGCCACAAGACACCCTCGTTCCTTTTATTTTTCGACACATAACACGTATATATTTTTACATATCTCGATTGACCAGCTAGCATAGAATCATGCATAGTAAATTTTGTGACCTTATTCATATGTTTACTGCCTCAGAACCGAGTAAAGAAAACCACCAAAACCATTTTGCCAAATTAGTAAATAACGTGTCACAATGTTACTATCAACCTCACAAGCTCACCAATGACCTCTAACCTGACACAAATGCATAGTGAATGTCAGGAATGAACAAGACAAAATCTTACACATTCCCTTTCTTGTGAACACTCGATTGGATACTAGTGGAGGTGACATGCATTCGTTTTAAGCTTACACTCCATTTCATGTAAACTTGGCAGCATTCACACTCACAAAACTCACTATATAACTCACTCATGTGAGCTCAGTTGAACACACACACAAAAACGAACCTTATATCTATTATACGTGAAGAATACAAGTTGATTTGGGACGAACCTTTTGCCCATCGTACGAAGTTTCGAAGTGATCCAAGAGTACCACATTCGCTCGTCTTAAACCTTTGCTGAGTCGTGAACCATACTACATTCACCCTCTATTCCAATTCGAACCATACGAACCATTATACTCCACCCCTAGAGGTGAGGTGAGAACTTGGAGCCCTTTTTACTATTTTTCATTTCGTACATTTTGATTTTTGCACGTTTACTTTGGCCTTTTTACTTCGAATCTAAAAACATAACACCATGATTTTATAACGTGAACTCATTCTCAACATGGCTAACAACCAGGAACCATAAATGATTCGACCTTATAAGCTTGTATAAATCGTTTACTAAAGCCAATTTGTTTGTACAAAAATTGTTTTCTAAAACCTTTATATAATAACGATTGGGCTTGTATACCCATTAAGCTGTTTTTAAGCTTATTTGATAAGCTGGTCTCACAAGCTTATTTGTAACATTTTTATACTCCTAAAATGAGTCCAAGATCAAGCCCAAATGTTTCGTAAGCCCAATGGATCGTTATTTGTTATTGGGCCATAGTTATAGCTCGTTAAGGCCCATTTAGTGAAATAAGGACTTTTTAAGAAAATAAGCTGTTATAATAAGCTAATCTAAATATTATGAGTTTATTGTAAAAGTTAAAATGTTAAGTTTTTATTTTGGTGAATTTGGACTAAATTTGCAAAACTTTATAAACGAGGGACTAAAAGTGTAAACTTTGGAAACTTATGGTAGAAACTGCCAAAACTGTTTTTATGAATTATAAACTGTTAATATTGATACATGGAGTTAATAAATGTAAATATGGATACTATTGGACCTAAAATGTAATAATATTTAACTTTGGACTAACGGTGTAAAGTTTCTATCGTTAGGGTTAAAAGTGTAACTTTGGTGAAACTTAAGGATTTTCTGTAATATTATTTTATAAAAATAATATTAATGTTTTATAAATAAACATACATGTTTAATGTAAAACTTTTATAAATTTAACTTATATATATATATACGTTATATTATTGACGTTCTATAATTAATTTTAACGATATGACGATACGTTATTCATTTTCTTTTATAATTACAATCGTGACTCATCGTCTACAAACTATGACTTATTTATGATGAATTTCCATCGATCATCATTGTACTCACAAGTTATATGTATATATAACTTTGTTTTCGAACTTAAGGCATTTAAACAAACACGAGATTTGTTCATGACTAAATGACTAATATTCGCAATAAAACCGGAGTTAGACTATCAACTAAAACTTGCCATATCTTTTAGGTTGTGTGTGAAGCCATTGTCTAGCATCGTTGAGTTTACGATACTACTACATCTACTGTACTACTAAGGTGAGTTCATAGCCCACTATTATACTATTTTGTGGGGAGATACATGCTTAAAAACCGAACACAAGTCTTTTATTTTGGTATTACTATACCGGCTGGCCATTCTTATTGCTTAAGTAGCTATTGCCAAAAGTCCCTCGATCATGAACCTTAATCACTTAAAGGGTGAACGTAAATAATTGTGGATAGATCTATTTGGGGCTAACAATCCCCGTTTGGTTGTTGGAGAAAACCACCAAACGCACTTTATTTGATGACATAGGTTAATGGCAAATACCTATCTTGGGGGCCTATTATTTTGCGTCATATTATTTTATATGATTGGCTGTTAAATCGTTGTGTGTCATGAGCTTAAGGCAATAATGAAAAATGAATGATGAATATGGATATGGAAGTATGATTTTCAACTTGTTTGATTGCATTTGAATTGCAATGAATGACTTTACCTTGTGTTCAACTGTTAAATTTAAACCTATGAATATCACTCAACTTTTGTTGACTATTAGCATGTTTATCTCAGGAATTAAGCAAAAAGGACCATGAAGGCACGGAGTGGGCATGTAAACCGGAACGGACTTAAATAAATGTTTTGATACATTTCAAATAAACTTGTTGTTAAATTATGAAACATCTTAATGTCTCGAATATTTGGTATTTTGAATAAAACTAAACTTTAAAACATCACTTTGTGTCGTTTTCTATGATTGTGACAAAGATCCTTGAAGTAATACCCCGAAATTCTTCCGCTGTCATTATTAAGTCTTTCGCTGTTATTGACAAATTTTGGGGGTGTTACAGATTTGTATTCAGAGCCACGGTTATAGAGAACTTGATGTTTTGAACACTGGACTATAACTATGCTTTTAAACAGACCATTTTTAAAAAATACCACCTTATGCCCTCCGTGCCTAAGCGTTTCCAAACATCTGGTAGAGATGTTACTTTTCATATGACTTCTTGTAATATTACCATATTTATGATTATGCTAATGACTTGTATTTACTAATCGGGATTATTACAGTACCATGTCTTCCAACCCCAACCCAATTGACTTATCATCTGACTCGGAGGCTTCTCCTCCAACAGCATCTGGTCCTATTCGCAGAAATAGACAAATTAGGCAACATCAACCTTTTGAACCAGCCTCTGCTGGAAAGGTTCCTCAATGTTCCAAAGAAAAGGAAACTCTTAAGGGTACTGTTCAGGAAGAACTAAGTACTCCACCACCAGCTGTACTACCTG